>PVJI01013253.1:0-48458 GCA_004026765.1 Micronycteris hirsuta
GGAGGGGGGTGGGGAGAGGCCGCAAATAACTGTAATTAAAGCAAAAAATTAATTAAAAAATATATATATAAAAAAAAAGAAATAAACTACATTGACCAGACAGGATTTGAGCCTTCATGTTTCTTCTTAATCTCTGTGTGACCTTGAGCACAATGTTTAACCTCTCTGGTTTCAGTATGAGGTTTAAAGCAGTTAGGAAAGCAATTCGTTTATGTAAGGACTACTTAAGAGGTTACTACTTTCATTAGTGATTTTTTTTTTGTAAACCAAATCCTAGTTAGCAGCATTTTGAAGTGCTTCTTCCCTTAATTCAAGATCAGTTCTGAATCTGGAAGTAGAAGGAAACAAGGAATGGAAGTGTTAGTCTTGGCTTTAACAAGTTGGAGCATTGGGAAGTGGCATCCACATTTTACGGATCTCAGTCTGAGGAGCTCCATAAAAAAACCCATAACTGGAGAGTGACATAAGCAGTGTGGTGGCTTGAGAGGTCCTTCAGGTCTCTCCCCTTGAGTTACAACAGGTTGGACAGCTATAATTCAACAGTGGATTCCCTGCTCCACAAACACACATGTCTGAGAGATCCTTGCATCGAAACTTCTGAAGGTAGGCTTACTGGAGTGAACAGGGCAGGAGAAAAGGAGGAAAGACAGAGAGAGATGTCACAGATGTAAAGGGAGCTTACTGTGGGACTCAGTAGCAGGGGAGAAGTCAGATTACACACTCTGCACCCCTAAGGAGTAGGGGTGTAGAATCAACATTTCTGCCTGAGTGATCAGCACATACTGCCACTAAACCCAGAGGGTCCCATGGTTGCAGTACAAGTGTCAAGTTACAGAGCAGACTATATGTAGCCCTGAGGACTGGAGAAACAGAAACATTTCTCCCTGAGCAGCAGGCAAACACTGTGGCTAAACTCAATGATGGGGTAGAGATACAGAGGTGTGGCAGCTGAAGTCTGGCAGCCAGCATTACTGGAAGGAGAACAAAGACACAAATGCATGTTCTAGCCCCTTCCAGCCCAGCCCAGCCCACCCTCACCCCCACTCCCACCCCTTGCAGCAGAGCCCAGTGAGTCGCTAGGGACACCTCAGAGAGTAGAGCACTGTTGGCAGCATCTAGCACCAGGAAGCAGCACTGGCATCTCTTGGACTTGAACCCCATCACCTACCACATTTCCTGCAGGAAGGGGTGGTGCCCTGAGACCAACGTGCTCTGCTCACAGAGGGGCACCCACCTCCCTATGGAATACATGGTATTTTTCATGGTGGAGGTTACGCCACCCCACAGAGATCCCAGAACTCCATGAGTGAAAATAAGAGAAAATAAAAACTTGCAATTCAGTGCCACCTACTGGCAAACAAAAGAAAAACCTCTTCTTTTCAATCTGCTAAATAGAAGTGTAACTAAAAAAGATTTTATTCCCATAAGTGCTTAAGCAGAGAAATAATCCATCAAATACTATGAATAACCATGGTAACAAGGTAGCTTAGAAAAAAAAGGAACAATATCCAGGAAATAAACACACAGAAATATGTGATGTATATGACAGAGAATATAAGATTGTTATTCTGAAAAAACGTAACAAGATGTGAGAAAACTCAGAAAGGCACTTTAATGAACTCAGGAATAAAATCAACAAATAAAAGAATACTTTACCAAAGAGACTGAAACTATAGAAAAGAGCCAAGCAGATATTCTGGAGATGAAGACCTCAATGAAAGAGGTAAAGAATGAATCAGTGACCTTGGGAAATAGAGGAAAGAATTAGTGATGTAGAAGATAGAAATCTAGAAATGACACAGATGGAAGAAGAGAAAGAACTGAGAATAAAGAAAAGTAAAAGAACTCTACAAGAACTATCTTACTCCATTAGAAAAAGCAACATAAGAATAATGGGTGTACCAAAAGGAGGAGAGCAGAAAAAGGAATAAAGAGCCCATACAAACAAATAATTAACAAGAACTTCCCAAATCAATGTAAGATCTGGATCTTCAAAGCCAAGAAGTTAATAGAGCACTTAACTATCTCCACCCAAAAGGCCTTATACAAGGCACATTGTATAAATCTATAAAAAATTAGGCCTGGCTGGTGTAGCTCAGTGGATTGAGCATGGACTGTGAACCAAGGGGTCACTGGTTCAATTCCCAATCAGGGCACATGCCTGGGTTGTGGGCCAGGTCCCTAATACGGGACGAGCAAGAGGCAACCACACATTGATGTTTCTCTCCCTCTCTTTATCCTCCCCCCTCCTCTCTCTAAAAATAAATCTAAAAAAAAAATTAATGACAAAGAAAATATTGTCAAGACAGGGAAAAGAAGATGGTTACCTATACAGGAAATCCCATTAGCAGAAACCTTATAAACTAAGAGAGATGGAATCAAATACTCAAATAATTGAAAGAAAGAAATCACCAGCCAAGAATAATATATCCAGAAAAGTTATCTTTTAGACATGAAGGAGAAATAAAGACTTTCCAGACATGCAAAAGCTGTGAAAATTTACCACCACAAGACCTACATTACAGGAAATACCAAAGGGTGTTTTTATATCTGAAACAAAAAGACAAAAATATGCAAAGCTATCCTAACAGATAGAATCAGGAGATTGCAACCCTTGTTCAGAATAGGGTGATACATACACTTAAATATAATATAAAAGTTAAAGGAGGTAAAAACATTTATTTATTTGTTTTACATTTAAAAAAATACATTTGATTGATTATGCTCTTACAGTTGTTCCATTTCCCTCCCTTAATTCCCCTATGCTCTGCACACCCCCTCCCACCTGTATTCCCCCCACTTTAGTTCATGTCCATGGGTCGTGCATATAAGTTAGCGTCTACATTTCCTATACAATTCTTAACCTCCCCCTGTCTATTTTCTACCTATAATTTATACTACTTGTTCCCTGTACCTTTTCCCTCTTTCGCCCCTGCCCTCTCCCCACTGATAGACCTCCATGTGATCTTCATTTCTGTTATTCTGTTCCTGTTCTAATTGTTTGCTTAGTTTGTTTTTGCTTTTAGGTTCTGTTGTTGATAGTCATGAGTTTGTTGTCATTTTACTGTTCATATTTTTGATCTTCTTTTTCTTAGATAAGTCCCTTTAACATTTCATATAATAAGGCCTTGGTGATGATCAACTGTTTTAACTTTACCTTATCTGGGAAGCCCTTACTATGCAACAGGCACATAGAGACAAAAAAAAAAAAAAAAAAAAAGAGAGAGGCCCAAATGAAAGAACAGTTCAAAGCTCCAGAAAAAATACAACTAAGCCCTGAAGAGATAGCCAACGTATCAGATGCAGAGTTCAAAACACTGGTAATCAGGATACTCACAGAAATGGTTGAGTATGGTCACAAAATAGAGGAAAAAGTGAAGGCTATGAAAAGTAACATAAAGGAAAATGTACAGGGAACCAACAGGATGGGAAGGAAATCAGGATTCAAATCAACAGTTTGGACCAGAAGGAAGAAACAAACATTCAACCAGAACAGAATGAAGAAACAAGAATTTTAAAAAAATGAAGCCCTGGCTGGTGTAGCTCAGTGGATTGAGTGCGGACTGGGAACCAAGCGGTCCCGGTTCGATTCCCAGTCAGGGCACATGCCTGGGTTGCAGGCCAGGTCCCCATGAGGGCCATGTGAGAGGCAACCATACATTGCTGTTTCTCTCCCTCTCTTTCTCCCTCCCGTTCCCTCTCTCTAAAAATAAATAAAAATAAAAAAAAAGAATTAAAAAAAAAATGAGGAGAGGCTTAGGAATCTCTAGGATAACCTTAAACATTCCAACGTACAAATCATAGGGGTGCCAGAAGAAGAAGAGGAAGAGCAAGAAATTGAAAACTTATTTGAGAAAATAATGAAGAATAATTTCCCCAATTTGGCAAAGGAATTAGACTTCCAGGAAGTCACGGAAGCTCAGAGAGTCCCAAAGAAGTTGGACCCAAGGAAGCACACACCAAGGCACATCTTATATTACCTAAGATTAAAGAGAAGGAGAGAATCTTAAATGCAGCAAGAGAATAGGAGAGAGTTATCTACAAAGGAGTTCCCATTAGACTATCAGCTGATTTCTCAGAGAAACTTTTAAGGAAAGAAGGAGCTGGATAGAAGTATTCAAAGTCGTGAAAGGCAAGGACCTACATCCAAGAATACTCTATCCAGCAAAGATACCATTTAGGAGGCAAAAACATTTTTAAAAGAAGACACTAGTTATTGTAATTTGAAAATGAACTCACAGCATAAAAAAGGATAATTTGTGATAGTAAAACACAAAAGGGAAGGAAGTAAAGGTCTGAATTTGTACAGAGGAATGAAAATATGATTCAATCAGAAGAAAAAGAATTCTCTTTTACATAAACTTAATGGTAAACATACAAACCCCCCCAGAACTGAGGCAACATAAAAAAGGAAACAAAGGAAAAATCATAGGCCGCCACCAAAGTACAGTAACAGAAACTAAAGGGAAAAATAAAATAATGGAGATATGGAACTACCAGAAAGCAGAAGATAAATGGCTACAGGAAATCCTCTTATATCAATAATCACACTAAATATAAGTGGACTTAAACCACCAACCAAAAAGCACCGAGTTGAATGAAAAAACAAAACTCAACTATATACTATCTTCAGAAGATACATTTCAGCTCCCAGGCAGACAGCAACTAAAAGCGAAGGGGTGGAAAATGATAAGCCAAGTAAATGACATCCAGAGAAAAGTGGGTTTAGCCATACTTACATCTGACAAGATAGATTTTAAGATAAAAAAGTAACAAGAGACCAAAATGGCCATTTTGTCATGATAAAGGGCACAATATACTGTGAAGACATAGCAATTATTTTTATGTATATGTACCCAATTTTGGAGCATCAAAATATATAAAAACAACTACCCACAGAACTAAAGGGAGAACCTGACAAAAACAATTATAGTAGGGGACCTAAATACCCAATTGACAATGGGCAGAACATTCAAACAGAAAATCAGCAAGGAAATATTGAAAAGGGGTACAGAGTGAAGGGTTCTCAAAATATAGGAGACATTCACTACAGCCCTTGGTTGGGGGAAGAGAGAGCAGATGATATGGCTTAAGATACTTTTCATAACAATGGCAAATGAATAGCTGTGTCCTTCCTGAAGAGAAGCATGCTGTTGCCCAAGTAAAAGGTCTATATGACTTTCAGAACATACAGTGCAAAATATGAGGTCACATAGGAAGCCCTGGGTCAGCATTTAAAATAGGGGCTGGTCCTCCATGAGGACAGGGAAAGTAGAGGGGAAACATGATGTAGCAGCCATGCTGTTTGAAAGGGATAGAAGGACCTCCCCCCACCCAGTCCACCATGAAATCTGGTGTGTAAGGAGGTGCCATGTGGTTTGGAGTAAGGAAATGCCACACGTTTTGGATTAAGAGCTGGGAAACCTGCCTGGAGAACATGGCAGCAGAGCTGATGGAACTGGGAATTGTGGGGACCTGCCTAACCAAGCAGATTTGTGGGAGATGCCTGGAATGCTGAACTGTGACTGGGAATGCTGAGCCATGGATTTCTGCTTTTCTGAAAGACGGTACCTCTGACTAGAGTATTTTGAAACTGGCCTGGTTTGGCAGAGGGAGTCAGGACCATGTGTTTGGGGTGTTTTAAAGGGAGTAGTACTTAATGGCAGAATTCCACCATTATTCTAAATCTGTATAACCTCTCTTCTCTACAACTACTTTTTGTTGGTTAATACTTTGCAAATGTACAGAATAGTTTAATTATTACAAAGTGCTTATTTTAAAATAAGGAAATGAAGTTGCCTAGCGTAAAAGTCAAATACAATAATGTCTTTTAAATAAGAATAAAAAATAAAAATATGGAAAGGAAGACATAATCTTAATCTACAGATACTTGGTGCTCTCAGCCTTGTTCAACTTTGAAACTGTTGGTAACCTTACTGGATGATAGACAGAGATAAAAATTACATAAAACATTATTAATGACTTCCATTATGAATAGAAGTGGACCAGTTTGAATCTTGATTTAAGTGTGTAAGAGAAATATGTTATACGTGTCTTTATGTAAGGAATATTGACCAAGTAGTGGGTAAGTGTTTGATAGAAATGGTACAAGAGTTTTAGGGACTTTATTATTCACATATCTTATATTTTCTCTTATCTATCACATTTAGAGGAGCTATATGTAATTCTACTCTAAAATGTATGTAGAGTCAAAAGTAATGAGGGCCTCAAAAGAAAATTCAGTTGAATTGCTAATGAAGAACCTGCATAGAATAGTGCTGCAGTCCTATTAACCATGATACTTTTACCTGTCTGACTTCCAGGATCTCATATTGCCAAGTTCTGTCCATCAGGTTGGGTCTGCTGCGTTGTGACTTTAAGATAAAAGGGAAGGGGAGAAGAAGTCAATATAATGATGTAGAGATAGGTAGGGGCCAAACACAAATCCTGTTAATGGTTTTGGTCTTTATTGTAAGGGCAATGGAGAGCCATTGAAAGTTTTATTTATTTATTTATTTATTTCTGTTATTATTAATAGCATGGGAGAGGCATGCTAGGTATGAATTTGAAATTATCACTGCATGTGTATGTGTGTGTGTGTGTGTGTGTGTAGCTAGGTAACAGGGCAGGTATATATGTGAAGGACTAGCTAGGAAGTCAATGAAGCAGGTTAGATGACAGATGAAGCTGCTGGCATGAGATGGGATGGTGGCAGTGGAAATGAAGAGGGGTCGGTGGTCTTGTAGGAAATTGGGTGTGGATTGGGTAATGAGGAAGAGGAATATGCCAACTACAACTGCTAGCTTTTGAAATTCAGTGTGGGAAAACAGCAAGGAACAGGCTATGGAAAGAGGATGATGAGTTTGGTCTTGGGGGTGCATGAGTCCCCAGGAGGGTCTAGCTAGTGGGAATTTGTATGTACACCCTGGATTCAGGGAAGATATCCTGGATGGGAGATTTAAACTGGGTGCACATTTTTAAATTTAATTCACTTTCCAATTACTGTTTAAATACAATATTTCATTAGTTTCAGGTGTATAATATAGTTATTAGACCCAGAATATTGATGGTAATTGAAAATAGAAAGTAGTCCATGACAAGAAGAGCCATGGCAAGAAGGGCCATGGACTTTGAATCAAGAACAAAGGTGCTCCATGTGTCAGGTAAAGGAGAAGCCAGTAAAGGAAAATAACAGGAGGAACTGAGAAAGTTGGCCTGGAGAGTGGCGTTGCAGGATTCCAGGGGAGTGAGTGCTGTAAGAAGGGGAGAAATGTTAACTATCTATTGCTGAGAAGCCATGTATGATTAGGAGTACATCCACCAAGTAAACTGACTTGGAGGTAGTTTAACATCACTGTGAGAACTGTTTGGGTTGGGTAGTGAGGGTAGCAGCTAGAAAAAAACAGTGCTAAAAAGAGCATAGCAGGTGAGAAAGTGGAAAATGCAAATATGAGCTCCCCCTCCCCAAGAAATTAGATTATGAGGGAGAAAAAAGGGATAGAGTCATAGGGTTTGAGAGAATTCAGATTTTTTAGATGTGATAAGGGATGGGTAGGGTTGGAAAGAGTTAAATTCTACAACTTCACATATTTTTTGAATTGTTGCCCCAAAAGAACAAATGCATAAGGTACAAGATTCTGATTAATGTTGCTATACTCAATTACCTTTCAGGACAACTTTGAATACAAGGTGTAATTTAAAACATAAGTGATCTTCCAAAGATTGCCATTGTGTTGACAAGAGAGTGGCCAATGAGAGTGAGGACTGTAAGAGTACAAGACACAAGAACTTAAGAAAAAAACTAGTGAGAGACGCCTCAATTTTCCCATCCAGGTAGCTGTAGTACATGCTGTCCTATCCAAAATTCTTAAATCTATTCTCTAAAGCGTAAAAATAGTTCCTGGCCTCTGCCCTTTTATATGTTCAGTGCTGTTTACTTCATCAGTTAAAAGGGCACATTTCGTGGTCAGCTCCTACATACGAACAACGGTCTTGTTTCTGTCTTTAAACGTACCCTATGCCATAATACAGACAGTTTGGGCTCTTTTTCCTTCTGCCTCTTCCCCTCACCAAACAATCCCCAGAAATACAACCTATCAAACTACACCTCCGTTGCAAGACCCAGCCAGGGCTCAGGCAGCCAGAAACCCCACAGTGCCAGGTTTGGGCAGCAAGCATTGCTTCTGCAGAGGGAAAAGGAGCAAGCTCCAGAAATGCAGGCGTGGGAAGAGGTTGTGCCTGGGAAAGGGATAAAGTGTGAGGTCTCTGTTTGCCAAATACCTCACTTAGCCATGTTTTCCAGTGTTAATGCCTACTGGAGATGGGATGAGAACACACTCAAGAGTGTTTCTCTTCCCAAGAACCAAGAAGTCTCACTTTCCAAAAAAACCTGTGGTCTATGAGATTTCAGATTTCATTAGTTAACTGTGTATTGTACATTCAAATGTAGTGAGCTTATTTTTTATTTCATATAACAAAAATCATTTGCTACTTCCTAGGAATATAACTGTCACATCCAGGCAAGCAGATAGTTTGTTTAGAATAATTAAAAAATAGAATATAGCACTGACATGTGTGGCTTAGTTGGTTGGGCATTGTCCCACAAAGTGAAAGATCACCAGTTTGACTCCCTGTCAGGGCACATGCCTGGGCTGCAAGTTCACCCCTGGTCGTGGCATGGAAGAGGGGCAACTGATCAATGTTTCTCTCTCACAACGATGTTTCTCTCCCTCTCTTTCTCCCTCCCTTCCCCTTTCTCTAAAAATAAATTTAAAAATCTTGAAAAATAAATAAAATAAAGTCTACATATTGTAAGTATGGGTGTGGGGTTGGGGATGGTCTTCCTCTAACTCTGTTGCTAATTGCTCATCTCCAACAATTTGTCCCTAATCAGCATACAGGCGAGTAGACAGCACATATAAACCCCACATAGACTTGTTCACACTTCCAGATGAACCCTACCTGAATGCTCTTACTTGGTACAATAAGTGGGTTCATAGTCGTCAAGCTCGGTACAGATGAGCTTTGTGGAAACATCTCTTCACTGAGATACTGAGTTGGTAATTAAAGCAGCTGCTCATTATAAGCCTGACATAAACAAGAGAGGGGTGACATTAGATGAGAGAAAGAGAATACTTTTCTATGGGCATCATAGGGAGACAGAGAGCCACTGATTCTTAGAATTTCGGCATCACAGATTTCTGGTTCTCATTTTTAATGCTCTCATGATTGACTGCTGTGGTGCATACTAAATTTAGTGTGATATACCTAGCTTGGTTTTCTGACTTGCCCTTCCAGACATGAGAACCTCTGCTTCTGGAGAGTGGAGTAGGAATGTCTGGGGCTGGGATGCTGTAGGGAAAACTGCACTAGCCATGGAGAAGATGGACATCAATGTCCAAAAGGATCTGATCTGATGGGCAGGGCATGGGCAGTGGCAGAAGCCTTTAGTAGTGACCATACTTGAGGCCAGAACAATGGCACAGAGTGGTCTGTGTGGAGAAGGACCTTGGATAGCAGCTGGGAGTATGGTAGCTGGTGTCTAAATGAGGGGCAGGCACTAAACTTTTGCTTAGCCTCAGGAGAAAACTGGATAATGAACAATTCTGGTGGGACTTTCAGGTAGTTGCTTGGACAACTTGGGCATTAGAGACACTGTAGCTTGCTGACCTCAGTTCCTCAGAAATTGTAATCCTAAAGAACATATTGTGTTGTTCTGGGTCTAAACTCTGACCACACATTAGAATCACCTAAAAAAATTAATACTGGTGGTCAGGTCTCACCCACTGACCAGCTAAACGAAACTCTCTGCAGTGGAAAGATATATTGACATTTTAAAAAGCAACAGGGATGATTGTAATACACAGCCAAGGGTTGAGACACTTCAGTAACTAACCAGTCCTGCTTAATGCCTTCCCCTTTTGCTGCTGTGATGTGGTTGTAAGCACACTGCCCCTCCTGGGTGAAACTGGCTGAAGGATGGGGCAGGCATTTCTAGATCTCACTGCATTAAGTTAGCATAAATCTGAAGTAGTTTAGGATAAGTTAAAATGTCCATGGTAAGTCCTAGAGCAACCACCAAAATGATTTTTAAAAATCATTAAAGGCATTAAAATATTACGCAACAAAATATTCACTTAATGTGAACTTCCAGCCAAGATGGAGGCATAGGTAGACACACTGTGCCTCCTCGCACAACCAAAAGAGGAAAAACAACAATTTAAAAAACAAAAACAGCCAGATCTGACTGAAAATTGAACTGAGTGGAAGTCCGACAACCAAAGAGTTAAAGAAGACATGTTCATCCAGACCAGTAAGCAGGGTGGAGCTGGGTGGAGAGCGCTCCACTCCAGCTGCCTGGAGAGGCCCGTGGAGGGCACGCCTGGCCAAAACATGGTGGGTGCACTCAGCGAAACCGGGGCAGACTGGTGGACCGGGTGGTCCCTCATTCACGTGTAGATAAACCAGGAGGAAAAGCCGGGGAGTGGAACAGACCTCGTGGCCCACCAACGCAGGGAAATAAAGCCTCAAACCACCGATCGAAAACACCTGTGAGGGTTGAGGTGGCAGTGGGGGGAACTCCCAGCCTCACAGGAGAGTTCGCTGGGGAGATCCACAGGGACTTGGAACTGTGCAGGCCCGCCCACTTACCCTGGAGCCAGCACAGAAGGGCCCAACGTGCTTGTGGGTAGCTGGGGAAGTGCAGAGAACAGAGCAAGCGCCATTGTTCGCTCAGGACCCACCCCCACAGACAGTATCACAAAACAACAATGTGGGTTACCCCACCCTGGTGAACACCTAAGGCTCCGCCCCTTAAAGTAACAGGCACACCGAGAAAAAAAATGGCCCAAATGAAAGAACACATCAAAACTCCAGAAAAAATATGACCAAGTGACGAAGAGATAGTCAACCTATCAGATGCACAGTTCAAAACACTGGTAATCAGGATGCTCACAGGGTTGGAAGAAAGATGGTTGCAATTAGTTGAACAAATGAAGGTTAATATAAAGGAAATGAGGAGAAATGTACAGGGAACCAACAGGGATGAGAAGGAAACTGGGACTCAAATCAATGGAGTGGACCAGCAGAAAGAAAAAAACATCCAACCAGAAAAGAATGAAGAAACAAGAATTCAAAAAATGAGGAGAGGCTTAGGAACCTCCAGGACATCTTTAAACATCCCAACATCCGAGTCATAGGGGTGCCAGAAGGAGAAGAGGAAGACCAAGGGATTGAAAACTTATTTGAACAAATAATGAAGAAGAACTTCCCCAAGCTGGTGAAGGAAATAGACTTCCAGGAAGTTCAGGAAGCTCAGAGAGTCCCAAAGAAGTTGGACCAAGGAGGAACACACCAAGGCACATCATAAATACATTACCCAAGATTAAAAATAAGGAGAGAATCTTAGAAGCAGCAAGAGAAAAGGAGACAGTTACCTACAAAGGAATTCCCATAAGACTGTCAACTGATTTCTCAAAAGACACTTTGCAGGCAAGAAGGGGCTGGAGAGAAGTATTCCAAGTCATGAAAGGCAAGGACCTACATCCAAGATTACTTTATCCAGCAAAGATATCATTTAAAATGGAAGAGCAGATAAAGTGCTTCCCAAGTAATGTCAAGTTAAAGGAGTTCATCATGACCAAAGCCTTATTGTATGAAATGTTAAAGGTTCTTATCTAAGAAAAAGAAGAAGATCAAAAATACAAACAGTAAAATGACACCAAACTCACAACAAACCTAAAAAAACAAAAAGAAAAACAAAAATGAACTAAACAAACAACTAGAACAGGAACAGATTCACAGAAATAGAGACATGCAGGGTTATCGGTGGGGAGGGGTTGAGGGGAGAGTGGGGGAAAAGATACAGGGAATAAGAAGCATAAATGGTAAGTACAAAATAGACGGGGAAGGTTAAGAATAGTATGGGAAATGGAGAAGCCAAAGAACTTATATGAATGACCTATGGACATGAACTAAGGTGGAGGAATGATGGTGGAGGGTAGGTACAGGATGGAGGGGAATGAAAGGGAGAAAAAGTTGGGGCAACTGTAATGGCATAATCAATAAAATGTATTTAAAAAAAGAAACAGAAATGATCAGGACAGGCCTTGCTGACATCAAAAAATGATAAGGAAATAAAAATAATAATTCTACAGTCCTAAATTCAAAACTTACATGAAATAGACATAAACTATTGTAATTCATCTAATATTAAATTGATAATTTTAATAGCTCTATAACTGTTAAGGAAACTCTATAATAATGAAATTCCCCCAAATGAAATCTCTAACTCCACATTGTTTTACTGAGAAACTATAACAAACATTTAAAGATGACTTAGCATCAGTCTACATAGTCTTTCTAAAAAAACAGAAGAGGGAACACTTTTCAATTCATTCTATGAGGTCTGTATTTCCAGGATACCAAAACCAAAGGCAGTGTAAAAAAGCAAATGACAGGCTAATATCCCTTGTGACATAGATGCAAACATTCTCAACAAAATATTAGTTCACAAATTTAACATAATTAAACAAGCTACTTAGATCCCCCCCACAACCACATCAAAAATACAATTAAACTACAGAACTACCATCCTTCAGAACCACTTGAAATCTAATTTAATGGAAGTCCTACAATTAGGTATTTAAAGAAGAAGCCACTTCCAGACTGGTAGGAGGGGCTGAGACACTATATGAGCAGGTCCAACAATCATGTGTGGTGGTTTATCACCACTGACGAGTGAGGGATCACACCAAACTCCCAAGCCCTGGGTTTCAGTGCTGGGAAGAGAAGTCCACAAAAATTCAGACTGTGAAAATCAGCAGGGATTATGGTTGAGTGAGATGGAGGGCTTCTAGAATCCCAGGCAGTTCCTCTTAAAGGGCCTGCACACAAACTTACTTAGATTGACTCCCTCTGAGCTCCAGGGCTGGGGCAGCAACCTGAAAGGAACCAGGGACATAGGGGAGGAACTGAATTGTCTGGCATCATGGCAAGAGCTGGGAGAGCAGCTTTCTGCCAGACAAGAGTGCTGGCATAAGCCATTGTTTCTTTTCTGAAATCACCCTTTCCCCACAGAGCTAACAGATGGGTGCCATATCTGGCTGAAACTGTTTGCCCCATCCTGGGGATTCCCTGAGACCCTGCCCCACCCAACTTGCAGAACCATCTGAGACATATCTCATGACTTTTCCACACAACTGGCCTGTCTTGACCGATGCTTTGAACTTTCCTAAGATCTTTCAAACAAGCAGCATCTGGTAGGCAACTAAGAGTATATGCTCTATCTCTTGCTAAGTGGCCCCAGGCCTGGCACTAACAGCAGCCCACTTTGGTTCACAGCTTGGCCTCTCCTGGCCTCCTCCAGGCCCAGTATAAGTGACAGAAATAGGCAAATTGCTCTTTAGCTTGTAGTGGGTGGCCCCAGGCAGGGCACAGGCAGTAGCTGACTTTGCACATCCTGGGAGGCCACAGAGTCACTACACTTGATGGACAACTTCTGATCATCCTAGATTACAATCTTACAACCTCCATAAACAACACACTCAAGAGGCAGACTCGGTGAGCACCAAGTCCTGCTCTGTAGAGTTGATTCCTATACAGCAGCTCCTCTGCTGTAGTTGCAGACAGTCCTCACAGGCAATTGGCCTGTGCATAAATCCTTCCCAGTGATGCCAACAGCAATTAAAACTCAACCTCAACAGGATAGTGTACTCGGTTCACACAAGGGAGCACCTGGAGCGCCCAGCTCCAGTGACTCGCGAGGCTGTGTCACTGTGTCCTACAGGACACCTACTACACAAGGCCACTCTACCAAGACTGGGAAGTGTAGCAACTCTACAGAATACGTAAAAAAAATGTAGGAATGCAACCAAAATGTGGAGATAAAAAAACAGGTTGTAAATCAAAGAACTAAATGAAATGGAGGCAAGCAAACTACCAGATACAGAGTTCAAACCAGTGGTTATAAGAGAATTCAAGAAACTCAGTGAGAACTTCAACAGCATGAAAAAAAAAAACATGGAAACTATGTTTTTCAGTTGGAAATTAAGGATAAACTAACTGAAATGAAGAATAATTTACAGAGAATCAAGAGTCAAGTAGATGATGCTGAGAATTAAATCAGCGATTTGGAATATAAGGAAGCAAAAACACCTAGTCAGAACAATGAAAAGAATAAATAATCCAAAAATATAAAGATAGTGTAAGAAGCCTCCAGGACAACTTCAGGCATACCAACATTCACATCAGGGGGAATCCTGGAAGAAGAGAGAGCAAGAAATTGAAAACTTTTTTTAAAAAAATGACAGAAAACTTCTTTTACCTGGTAAAAGGAAGAGACATATAAGTCTAGGCAGTGCAGAATCCCAAACAAGATGAACCCAAAGAGGCCCACACCGTGACATATCATAATTACAATGTAAAAGGTTAAAGGCAAAGAGAGTATCTTAAAAGCAGCAAAAGAAAAGCAGTTAGTTGCCTATAAGAGAGCTCCCATAAGACATCCAGCATATTTCTTAACAGAAACTTTGCAGACTAGAAGATATTGGCAAGAAATATTCAAAGTGATGAAAAACAAGGACTTATAAGCAACATTACTCTACCCAGCAAAGCTGTCATTTAGAATCGAAAGACACATGAAGAGCTTCCCAGACAAGAAAAAGCTAAAGGAGTTCATCACCAACAAACCAGAATTACATGAAATGTTAAAGGGTCTTCTTTAAGAAGAAGGTAAAAAAATAAACAATAAAATTGCAATCAATATATATCTATCAACTATTGAATAAAAATAACAAAATAAACAAACAAGCAGAACAGAAAGAGTCATAGATACAGGGAACATTTTCATGGTTGCCAGATGGGAGGGGTGTTGGTGGGAAGGATGAGAAAGGTGAAGAGATTTAGAAGTAGAAATAGTCATAGGGATGTATAGTACAATATAGGGAATATAGTCAATAATATTCTAATAACTATGTGTGGTGTTATATGGGTATGAGATTTATCAGGATAATTACCTAGTAAGTTATATAATGTCTAATCACTGGGATGTACACCTATGACTCATATAATATTGTATGTCAACTGAAATTGAAAAATAAAGAAATGATTTAAAAATAAAAAAGAGCTAAAAATACTTATACTGTAAATAAATAAATAAACTGGCACATTTCAGACTTATAAAAAGGTAGGCAGATTAATGCAATCAACAACTGTGTTAAGAGAGAAAGTAGTACTAACAGTTTGTACTTTGTGATTACATTTCCTTACTTCTCCCAATAAATTGACTTTCCTAAGATGAAAAAAAAAACACTCTTAGAGAAAAAAGGAATAGAAGGAAACTTCCTCTACTTTATAAAGAACATCTACACAGCCCACAGCTTACATCACATTTAATGTTGAAGGACTAATTGTTACCTCTTAATATCAGGAACATGGAAAAGGTGTCCACTTTAGCCTCTGTTATTTAGCATAATCTTGGAACTTCTAGCCAGTGCAATAAGGCAAGAAAAGGATATAAAAGTATAATGATTTGAAAGGGAAAAAAACTCTTTCTATATGCTGACAGCATAGTTGTTTACACAAAAATAACTCAAGAAACATACCAAAAAATAATCCTAAAACTAAAAATGCTTCAACAAAGTCACAGGATATAAGAAAAACCTACATCCAAAATAAAAAATACAATACAATGTGTAATTGTTCCAAAGAGAGTAGACTATGTAGTTGTAAATTTAACAAAACATATATAAGATTTGTATAATGAAAACTACAAAATACTGGAAAAAGAAATCAAGTGAATTCTAAATAAATGGAGAAAAATACCATGTTTTTGGATTAGAAACTCAATAATGTAATGATATCATTTCCCTGTCAATTAATATATAGGTTTATGCAATTCATATTAAAATGTCCACATTGTTTATGTAAATATACACATTGTTATTATAATTTTATGTAAAGGAAAAGGAACTAGAATAGGTGAAATAATTTTGAAAAATAAGAATACAGTGGAGTTATCAGTCTACCTGTTTTCAAGACTTATTATATACTCCAGTATTTAATACTAAGTGGTATTGGCAGAGAGATGGGTACACAGATAAATAAAGCAGAATAGAGAACACCCCCAAAATATGTCAAATTTGTATGGTCAGAGATAAATGATGCTGGAGTATTGGTTACCCACTGGCAAAAAAAAAAACAAACCTAAAACAACATTGAACTTTGATCTAAACTTTATATACTCTATACAAAATTCAACTCAAAATAGATCATAAGTTTTAATTTTTTGGAATATTTTAAAGTACATTTTATTGATTATGTTATTACAGTTGTCCCAAGTTTTCCCCCTTTGTCCCCTCCACCTGGTGCTCTGCTTCTCTCCAGCTGTCCCCACCTTAGTTCATGTCCTTGAGTCATGCATATTAAGTTCTTTGGCTTCTCCATTTCCAATACTATTCTTAATATCCCCCTGTCTATTTTGTACCTGCCAGTTATGCTTTTTAACCCTGCACCTTTCCCCCCATTCTTCTCCTTCCCCCTCCCAGCTGATAACCTCCCAAATGTTTTAATTAAAAAAAAAAACACGTAATCCTCACCTGAAGAAATGTTTATTGACTTTAGAGAGAGGGGAAAATAGGGAAAGAAGGAGGAGGAGAAACATTAATGTGAAACAGAAACACCTGACCAGGATCCAAACCCTCAACCTAGGCATGTGCCCTGGCTAGGAATTGAACCGTGACCTTTCAGTTTATGGGACGATGCTCCAACCAACTCAGCCACACTGGCCAGTGCCATAGATTTTAGATTGCATAACACTGAATAAAAATTTCAAGCCATAGGCTTTGTGAAGAAATCTTAGATATGGCATCAAAGTTATAAGTAATAAAATTATTTAAAATGATAAATTGAGTTTTATCAAAATTAAAATCTTTTGCTCTGCAAAGGAACTTGTTGAAAGGATTAAAAGACAAGCTAAAACTGAGAGAAAATATTTAAAAACCACATATTTAGACAAAGATCTCATGTCTAGACTATATGAAGCCCTTTTAAAACTCAGTAGTAAAAAAACAAAGAATCCATTTGGAAAATGGACAAAAGACACAAAGAGATATTTCATGGAAGATGGCATACAGGTGTCAAATAAAAGATGAAAAGTACATGAAAAGATGTTCAATGTCACTAGCTATTAAGGAGATGCTAATTAATACCATGGTAATATATTACTACACAACTATTAGAACAACTATTGTAATATTAAAAAATACTGACAAAAATCAATGCCGTTGGGATGTGAAGAAACTCGATCTTTCATATGTTGCTGGTGAGAATGTAAAACAGTCCAGACACTCCAAGAAATAGTTTAGTACTTCCTTAAAAAAAACTGAAAAGTAAACCTACACTTACCATGAAACCCATTAGTTGCACTCCTGGGTACTTATCCCAGAGATACAAAAACTAATCCAACACAGAATCCTGCACATGATTGTTCATAGTAGTTTTCTGTGTAATAGTCAAAACCTGAAAATAACCAAAATATCCTTAATAGATGATAGTTAAATAAACTGTGATACATCCATACTATGAAATAAAATTTATCAATAAAAAGGAATGAATTAATGATGCAACATCTTGTATCAATCTCCAGAAAATATATTGAATAATAAAAGTGAATATCAAAAGTTCATATGCTGTGTAATTCCACATATATAATTCTTTTTTTTTTTAATTGGTAGTCTCCTATATGGATGCCATTTTTTAAAAAGATTTTATTTATTTATTTTTAGAGAGAGGGGAAGGGAAGGAGACAGAGAGGGAGAGAAACAGCAATGTATGGTTGCCTCTCACATGGCCCTCACTGGGGACCTGGCCTGCAACCCAGGCATGTGCCCTGACTGGGAATCGAACCGGACTGTTTGGTTCCCAGCCCGCGCTCAATCCACTGAGCTACACCAGCCAGGGCTAATTCTTTTTTTTAAATAATTACTTTATTGTTTTTCAATTACAGTTGTCTGCATCCTCTCCCCTCCCTCCCCAACCACATATATAATTCTCAAAATGACAAAAGTATAGTGACAGAAAATAGATTCATGGTTGCCAGGGGTTAGAGATAGTTGGGGAGGGATAGGCATGATTATAAAAGAGAATTTTGTGGTGCTGGAATGGTTTGTATCTTTTTTAAAATCCTCACCTGAGGATATATTCACTGGTTCCAGAGAGAGAGGAAGGGGGGAGAGAGAGAGAGAAAGTGGGAGAGAGAGAGAGAGAGAGAGAGAGAAACACTGATACATGCCCTACTGCGGGCATGTTGCAGACTGGGACCAACCCACAACTAGGCATGTGCCCTTGACTGGGAATCAAACTTGTGACTTTTTGGTGTATAGGACATTGCTCCAACCAACTGAGCTGACAGGCCAGAACAGTATCTTCTCCTTTTTTAAAAAAATTTTCAAGGGAGCCCTGGCCAATGTGGCTCGGTTCGTTGGAGTGTTGTCATGTACATCAAAAAGATGGAGGTTGGAGGAGGCTGGATTCCTTGTCAGGGCACATTCCCAGGTTGCAACTGAAGGCAACCAAGTGACGTTTCTCTGTCTTTCTCTCTTCCTTCCTCTCTCTTTAAAATGAATAAAAATATTTAAAATTTTTAATTTTTAAGAGGATGTTTTATTAAATGACCACAAAGCTGGAAAATGTATACGTGCCAGAAATATTTTTATAAAAACTAATTATAGCTTCAGTTTCCTTTTGGAAAAAGCATTCACAGTCTTTTGCTCTTATAATTTTTATTCTGTCTTTTGTTCTTTTTGGAACATTTACAAAGAAGGCATTATTTTTTCAATTTTTTAATTAAATTTATTGGGGTGACATTGGTTAATAAAATTACATAGGTTTCAGATGTACAATTCTATAACACATCATCTGTACCCTGTATTGTGTGTTCACCACTCAAGTCAAGTCTCCTTCTATCACCATTTATCCCCCAGTAGTCTCCTCTACCTGCCCGTGACCCTACCTCCCTTCTGCTCTGGTAATTACTGTTGTCTGTGTCTATGAGGTTTGTTTTCTTTCTTTCTTTCTTTTTTATTTTTTCTTCATCCTGTCACCTTTTTCACCCAGCTCACAATACCCACTCCCCACTCCCCTCTGACTACAATACAGAAAGCCTATGAAGCATCTTGACATTACTTGTGATTCTAACAATGTTAGCTATTATGAAATGACTTTACCACATTATAAGTGTTGTATATCAGTACTGTTTTGCCTTGTAATTTTAGGTTAATTTTATTAAGAAACATCAAATCTGTAGCAAGAGCTAATTTACAAAATCATTCTGTATATGATAATAGTGGATGAGGGTCATTTTTCCAACATTTAAAAACAAAAAACACTCTTAACTTTACCTATTATAAAAACAGGCAGATAGCCTTATTTTTACTGTACAACTTTTTTCTGTGGTATGCTGGTAAATGTTTAACAATTAGATCTCTGGAGACCAGAAGCCCTGTTTGTAGAGTTTGTTAGTTTTTGTGGTTCAAGCTACCATCGTGATGTCACTCAATGAGGTGATATGAAAAGGTATGATATATAATAGAGTCTCTTGAACTGGCTGGCATGAGCAGACTTCAGCAAACCATGGATTGAAGAGACCTTAAGAGATCCTTTAAAGAAATTTTAGCTTCTATGCCATTCATATTAAATGGCTGCAGTAGGCATCATATTTTCATAGTTCACTTACAGTCTCCCTCATCTTTATAAAACATGCACACATACGGAAAAGTTGCTTTCTGCACAATTTCATTTTAATAGAACAGAACAGGGAAAGAAATAAAGCAGATTTTTACTTCTCTGCAATGGGCCTAAAAAACTGGTTTAGCCAATCCCACTATTTTCTTTATAAGCAAATATTTACTTTTAGAATGACAAGCCCTGCATCCCATGTAGCAGTTGATACTACATATTAAGTGATGTTTCTTTATGTTATTTACAGAGATATTAGCCTGGTTTGGGTTTCTGGAAAAAAAAAAGGCAAGTCATGTTTTAAATGTCTTTTGTGACGGCATTTGTTAATATATCAAAGTATTAAAAACTCAGCTTCTTTGAAAGTTAAAGTTACTATGTCAACTATTTGCTTCCTAACCCATGAAGGGAAGCTCTGCCACTACATGGTCAGCAAGGTGATGCCTCCTGGGACATGTTTGCTGTAACCAGTTCTCTTCAAACATTTCCCACTTGTTGGCCTTCCCTGCTCTCTGCTCTATATGCTCCTGCAGCCCTTTGCCCACACCCTCCCTGGTACTGACCACTTGACAGCTCTGTGTTCTATGAGCCCTGCTATGTCCCTCTGCCTGGGCCTGCCCTCAGGTGTTTTGGACACTACCAGATCTATTCCTCCCTGCCTAAATTAAGATATCTGGCATCTCCTGCCTTTGAATCAACCATGGCAGAGACATGAATTCAGGCCAAGGGGTCTCTTTTAGTTCTGAGACCAATTCCAGTGTGGGGAGGGGTGTTTCCCCATACCAATAAGCAATTCTTGAACACTAGCAGGATATCCTATAGTTCAGTTCAGTTGTACATTATGTACCCAGAGATAGAATCAGATTCCACATTTTAAGAGTTCAGTCCTACAAGACTGCCCATCCACCCTCTTCAGATGTTAGATGCAAGTCTAGGTTGTTATTTGTGCTCCTGGCTAACTGGCTATAAATCAGAAGCCTCCACTCCTCTTGGAATTAAATAATTAGCTAGAGCAGTTCACAAAACTCACATAAACACTTTATTATTGGTTCAGTATAAATGGATGTAACTCAGGAACAGTCATAGGGAAGAGATGCATAGGACATGTTATGGGGAAAGATGTTAAGCTTCCATGCCTTCTAGGCATGTCATTCTCCCAGCACTTTTATGTGCTTACCTTTGGAAGCTCTCTGAATTCAGCATGATTAATTAAACCATTGGGTATTGGCAATTGATTCAACCTCCAACTCATCTCCCTTCCCCTGAGGTCAGGGAGGTGGACTGAAAGTTGCTATCCTTTTATAACATGGATAGTTCCCCTAGCAACCAGCCCTCATCCTTAGGTACTTTCCAAAAGCCATCTCAATAACATAACAAAAGACACTTTTATCACTCTCAACACTTAGGAAATTCCAAGAATTTGAGGAGGTGTGAGCCAGAAACTGTGGATGAAGACCAAATATATGCATATATTTCTTATAAATCTCAATATTGTAGTGTCAAAGACTTAACAGTTAATCTGCTTCAAATGTAACTTATATTATTATGATATTTCTTGTTTCATTGGTTAATCTTGGAAAGGCAGAATTTCTGAGAATGAGCAGGGAAGTAGGACAGGGTCTGCCGTCGGGGTTCTCAAAGCAAAGGCTAACTTCCATTGCCCCTAAGGCTGACCAGAAACTTGGCATGAAAAATTGAGTAATGTCCCATTTGCCTCATTTACAAACTGTCTGCTACCTGGGGCTTAGTCCTAGAAATAAGGGAATTGCATTTCTTCCCTGGTCCTGCCACTGATTCAGGAGTCTTTCAGCTCTTCTGTGCTATTCTTCTATTTTGGGAAATGAGACAGGACCTTATGTGTGGGAGAGGGATTTAAAAACATTATACAATACTAGGTTCCAACCCAGATGGCAGGGTAAGTAAATGCTCTGCTCTCTTCCCCCCATGACCACGTCAACATTATATCTGCATTATAGAACAAGCACATTGGAGAACCATCTGAAGACTAGCTGAACAGACTCCCAACTAAGGATATAAAGAGGAAACCACATCAAGATGGGCAGGAGGGGTAAAGATGCAAAACATTGGCCCTACACACACCTGTAACCGTTGAGAATTAGGAGGGATATCTCGGCAGTGGAAGTCCCCCTTGAGGGGTGAGAGACCCTGGCTCCACGTCAGCAGCACAGTGCTAGGAAGAGGAGTCCCCACAGCATCTGACTGTAAAAATCAGTGGGGATTCCAATCTGGTTAAATGGAAGGCTGCTGAAAAGCCAGATATCCTCTGAAAGGGCCCATGCAGAGACTCATGTGCTTCCAAACACTCATCCTAAGCTCCAGCAAAGGAACAGCAGCTTGAAAAGCCCAGGGACATAGGGCAAGACTGAACTATGTAGCTTCCAGGCAAGAGGTGGAGAGGCAGTCACCATTGTTCCCGTGTGAGCCCTCCTCCCGCACAGCCTGCAGGCAAAGAGTAGTGCCACTGTTTCTGTATTGGACCCTCTCCCACACAACTTATAGGCAGAGGCAGGTGCCCAGTCTGAATCTGCATTACTTGGCAAATACCAATAGACCACACTGGTGACTCCCCGAGATCCTGTCCTACCAAACATGTGCAGAGCCCAAGCCCTTTTCAGTGGCTGTGTCTCAGAGGCATCAGCCTCTGCCTACACTGCAGACTCCTATAAACTCTCAAAGGTCTGTAGACTCCAGGTCCACGCCAAGACACATCATAATTAAAATGCCAAAGTTTAAAGACAAAATGAGAATCTTAAAAATAGCAAGAGAAAAAGCAGATAGTTACCTAGTAGGGAGCTCCCAAAGCTTCTCAACAGAAACTTTGTAGGCAAGAAGGATTAACACAAAATATCCAAAGTTATGAAAGCAACGACCTACAGCCAAGATTATCTAGTGAGGCTATCATTTAAAATTAAGAACTTCTCAGATGGGGTGGGGGGAAAAAACTAAAAAGTTATATTCCCACCAAATCAGTATTACAAGAAAGTTAAAGGACTTCTTTAATAAGGAAAAAAAAAGATCATAAATATGAATAATAAAATGACAATAACTACATATTATTTCATAGCACCATGGGCCTACTTCAAGAAATAAGACAAATCTCAAGTAAACAATCTGACTGTACATCTAAAGGAACTAGAAAAAAAACAACATTGAAAGCCCAAGTAGTAGAACAGAGGAAATAATCCTCCAATTTATATGGAACCACAAAAGATCCCAGATAGCCCAAGGATCTCAAGAAAGAATAACAAAGTAGCCCACACTACCACATATCAAGTCAGCAAGGTACTGAGATTAATGAACAGAATAGAGAAACCCAAAATAAACCCATGCCTACATGGTTATCAATCTATAAAAAGTAGGCAACAATATAGTGGGGTAAAGGCAATCTCACAAGTAAATAGTTCTGGGAAAACTGGACAGATGCATGTAAAAAAATGAAACTAGACCATGACCACTGTCTTATACCACATACAAAGATAACTCAATATGGAGCAACACTTAAATGTAAGCCCCCAAACTATAAAACTCCCAGAAGAAAACATAGGCAGTAAACTTTTTGACATTGCTCTTGGTAATATTTTTTTTGAATATATCTTTTGAGGCAAGGGAAACAAATGGAAAAATAAACAAATGAGGTGACATCAAACTAAAAACTTTTCTGCACAGCAAAGGAAACCATCAATTAAATGCAAAGACAACCTACTGAAGATATTTGCCAATAGAACATCCAACAAGGGGTTAATATTCAAAATACATAAAGAACTCATACAATTTGACACCAAAAACACAATCTGATTTAAAAATGGGTAGAAGACCTGAATAGACATTTCTCAAAGGAGAACATACAGATGGTCAATACGCATATGAAAAGATGCTCAATGTCACTAATCATCAGAGAAATGCAAATGAAAACGACAATAAGATATCATGTCACATACGTCAGAATGGCCATCATCAATAAATCAACAAACAACAGATGTTGGCGAGGATGTGGAGAAAAAGGAACCCTCATGCATCCTTGGTGGGAATGCAAACTGGTGCAGCCACTATGGAAAACAGTATGGAGATTTCTCAAATACTTAAATATAGAAATAGTATTTGACCCAGTGATTCCCATTCTGGGTATTTATCTGAAGAAAGCCACAACACTAATTTAAAAAGATACATGCATCTCTCTGTTCATTGCAGCATTCTTTACAATAGCCAAAATATGGAAGCAACCTGTGTCCATCAATAGACGATTACATAAAAAAGAGGTGGTATATATATAAAATAAAATATTACTCACCCATAAAAAATAATGAAATCTTACCATTTTCAACAACATAGATGGATCAAAGGGTATTATGAAATAAGTCAGACAGAAAAATATGATATGATTTCATTTACATGTATAATCTAAAAAACAAAATAAGTGAACAATCAAAATGGAAACAGACTCATGGATACAGAGAACAAAGTGATGATTGCCAGAATGGAGGAGGTTTGGGGGACTGGGTAAAACAGGTGAAAGGATTAAGAAGTATAAATTGGTAGTTGCAGAACTGTCACAGGGATGTGAAGCACAGCATAGGGAATGTGATCAATAATATTGTAATGACTATTTATGGTACCAGGTGGAAACTGAACTTGCCTGGGGAATTACTTCATAAATCATCAACATGTCTAAGCACTATGCTGTACACCTGAAACCAATACAATACTGAACGTCAACTGTAATTGAAAAAAATTAAAAATTAAAAAAATTCTACTATCCCCACTGTTAAAACCTCCTCATAATGCTAAGAAACTATCTGTAGTCTTGATGGAGAAAGGGTGATGGGCACTGTCAGAACAGGATCAGGATTGTAAGAGTAAATGGTCACTTGTGAACAGATGTCATCTCCCCCATCCTGACTTACAGCTTCCCCTATTGAGGGTTGATGATTGACATTTATAATCTGAGGGTTTTTATTTTTCTTAAGGATGCATTGCTTGTGGAAATGGAACCTCCGCAGGGGGAAGTGCCAAACTCCTTAATCATTAGTGATTTCTTAAGGATGGTTAGTTCATCACATCTTTGCAGAACATTGGTGCCAGAGGGAAGTAAGAGAGGGGTCAAAGGGGTGGGGTACCTGCAGAGAGAAACTCAGAAATGGCTGAGGACAGAAAAAACATAAATTCTGGCCATTTCACAGTTTCTTCTGGCCAGGCCTTAGAGGGGCAACACAACATTAACTCTTTCAACAATAACTATCAAAAAACTATTGATGTTGAGGACATTTACCACAAAGAAGTTAGATACACATCTGCTATGGGATCCTAATTTCTAAAGAATGTATCTTTTATTTTAATTGAAAAAGATCCTTGACTTAGTAGAGTCACACCTCTCTATCACAGAAATGCAGAATGGAATTTTACTGGCAAAAGAATGAGAAATTTGCTTTCCAAGAGATGTCTAATCACCAGTACCTCTAACACCTTCTATAGTTTCATCTAAATGTATACAAAGATTTCTTATTCAGAACAACATTCTATGGCATTATGTGATCTTCATTTCTCAAAGCAAAGTTAAATCATGCTCATGATGCTGTGCTTGGGGAAAGAGAATTCTTATAGAACACCTACTTTGACGTGGGAAATTTGCCTAAAGTTCTCAATTAAACCTCACTCTATTAGTCAGCCGGGGCTGCTATAACAAAATAACATAGCCTGGGAAGCTTAAACAATACACATTAATTTCTCAGTTCTGGAGGCTGGGAAGTCCTAGATTAAGGTGCTGGCCAATTGAATTTCTGGAGACAGCTCTCTTCCTGGCTTTCAGACAACTACCTTCTCATTGCGTCCTCACATGGCCTTTCCTTTGGTGCATGTAGAGGCAGAGCAATCTCTCTCTCTTCCTCTTCTTATAAGGTCACCAGTCTTATCAGTTTAGGAGCTGACCTTTATGACTTCACTTAACTTTAATTACCTCCTAAAAACCCAATCTTCAAATACAGTCACATTGCTGGTTGGGACTTCACCACATAAATTTTGGGGCATACAGTTCAGTCCACAGCACTCACGTTGACTCAAGGTCGAGTATTTAAAATCAAACAATAGTTACAGAAGAGGAAACTGAGGCCAAAGAGGAGGAGTAATGGAGAAAGAAGTGGCTTATGTGGCATGAAGCATGGGCTGATCGGCCCCAGAGCACTTTCTTCCAGTGAGCCGTGAGAAGGTCCAGATGGTGGGGATGGGCGTGGCGAGGAATGCATTCAATGTCACTTTACTCTGAGGAACTTGGAGTGGGCCTGGGCAGCAGAGATGCCAAGTACAGGGCAGACACATAGTGCTTCCCCTTGGTATATGTTTGCTAAGTTGAACATAAAATTCTGACAACACTGATAGTTTTCTCTGAAATCCAGGGCTCAATTGTGGACTCCATCCCTGATCCACTATGGCTCTTTCAAACAGCCTCCATAGAAGAGAGACTCTAAAATACTCACTGTACACCCAGTTATGAGAAATTCCCATTTAATGGATACATAGGGTCTGTGAGGAAAGTGTATAATTTCTTTGGCATTAGCATTTACAAAGTTTTTCCTTCAACTTATTTAATCCTCTTGTGAATTCTGTGAGTTGATTCTCCACATTCCTGGGAGAAAAATGGAGGCTCTAGCAGATGAATGATGTGGGCAAAGTAGTAAGAACTTGTGATGGAGCCAGGATGCCAATCTAGGTGACTGTTCAGACCACTCTCCCTGTGGTAAGTTATTCTTTATCCTACTTGTGCCATAGCAGAAGTAGAGGTGTCATAGCAGAGCTGTCAAAACCTCACCTACACTGATTCTACCATTACTTTCAGTCATTTATTTACCATTTTCCTACTAAATATCTATTAAAGCTAGAATGTGGCAGTGTTCTGGGCACTGGAGATAAGAAAGTGAGAACAAAGCTGCGGCCTCATTGTCAGGATTTGATTTCCTTTCCAGGAGGCAGGAAAGGCAGGGGCCTGGTCACTCAAGGCTTCTGGACAGGCCCAGTGTTGCTTATCTCTCTTCTTTATTTTATTTTATTTATTTCATTTCATTTATTTTAGGACAAACACATAAAGTCATGCTTCCAGAGTAGTTTTGCCACAGAATAAACTAATTATAAAAACCAAGTGGTCATACCTTTGCAGGACTTGCCACTGTAATCAAAAGAAACAGTTAATCTGACACATATTTCATGATGTACATAACCATTATTTTGCTGCATGATAATTAGGTGTAAATAATGAGCAGTTAGCCAAAATAAGTCTAATCAGTATGACTTATACAGACAAGTCATCTTCAAAATGTTTTCTCTTATTAGGTCTAGTATTCGGATGTGGTGTCAGTTTAGCTTTCCTGGCACAGTATGTGGCTGCCACTTCCCAGATGCAAAGGCAGAGCTCCTCATCTCGTGTACCATCACCTGGGCCTTTCTGGGCCCCACTAACAGTCTCTGGGCCCCTCTGTAGCTTCCCACATGTCCCAGAATTCCCCACATTCTTCCTCTCATTCTGTCTAGGTGCCCTCATGCCCCAGTGCTAACCCCAATGCTGTAAGGAGAGTCTGCGATTATTGAAGTAGCACCACAAGGCGGGTAGCACCTCTTAGTGGGGGCTGGCCATGATGGGAGGGGGAAGGCTGTTTCTCTATATCCACAGGAGAGTCCAGGGTGGAGGATTGGAAGAGAGGTTGGGAACCAGGAGTGGAAGAGAGAGCTAGTGTGTGCAGGCAGGGGAGCACCAGCTCCAGTACCTGTGACTCTTTTAGATCCAGCCACATGGAACTCATGATTTTAGGTGTAAGGAGGATATATCCCAAAATCCTCCCCTTAAACTAGACATTCTTTTAACACATTGTATGTGGGAAACGTACTTATACGTTTTACGTTGACTGGTAGTGGAGTATGGGACATGTATAAATACGTTTTTTATAGACTAGCGGTAGAATGCGGGTAACGGATAAATATGTTTATTTTTATACATTTTTATTGCTCTAAAGGGATGCTAACATGCAGATATACGAATTACAAAGGACAAAATTTGGGTCTCTTTAACACAGACAATGGTGAATTATGTATGTATGTATGTTTTAACAATTATCATACAAAAAACACTACTAAAACTTCATTTTTTCTTTTTTTACATATGTTAACAAGATACAAAGCTTCCATTTAATGATTAGAGATTTAAAAAAAAAACCTCAAAATGCAAATGCTTGAAGAATTACTACATTGACTCGAAAGAATTTGAATTCCAGGATAAGTATTGTTACTTTAATTTACAAAGGACTTAGGAAACAGGAAGCCCTGAGAGATCAGAGAGGATAGGAGGGAGATGCCTTTCAGGAGAGAAGGAGGAAAATATGATTGGACCCTAAGTTACCTGTCCCAATTCTGCCTCAGGTCTCTGTTTTTCTGGATCTGTTCTAGGACAATGGGAATTGCTGAGGAAACATCTGTGACTTTGGTTATGTGATGCTGGGCCACCTCCTTGCCTGAGGTCATACACCAGTTTGACCTTTGCCATGGAAGGCTCTATGAAAAGGGGCTCTCAATAGAAAAAGATGACACAGATTAATAAAGTGAGGTTAGATTGTAAGGAAGCTATATAACATTTGGGCATTGTATTTCAGGGCAATTACTGTATGCTTTAGGTGGAATTATAGGCATAGGCCAAAAGTTGAATGACTTTAAGCCACCCAAGCTGACTGATTCTTGTTGTAGAAAGGGCAGTCTGGAGTGCAGAGGGAGTAGCGACAGCTTCCCCGAGGAAAGGTAGCTGGTTGAAGCAATGCCCAGCCTTGTAGGGGAATACTGCAATGAAAGGATTGGAGAGAGCAATGAGAGAGCATAGGAAACCAGTACGAGAGCAAACACTGCCTTCCCTGTACCTGAAGCATCCTTGTGGTGCCAGGGGAATGCCGGCACCCCTGCCAGGGCCACCCCAGTCAACCTGTACTGAACATGCTAAAAACATGGGAGGGATGAGAGCCAAATTATACGTTTCTAAGGAGCCCAGGAAAGCAAACATAAAGGTTCTCAATTTACTTTCCTTTCATCAGGGCCCTATCAGTATAACAGAATTACTGATTTTGGGATTAGGCTGATTACTGTGGGTGGCAACACACCCAAGAAGAAACTAAAGACAGATGGCTCACTCTGAGTCATATTTTTTTCACTGACAATAGTTAATGTCAAAGAAAGAAGAGGAAAAAGCTAGGACCCAGATAGTCTGATACAGCACATTCTCTTATTATGATTGTTTTGGTTTCTTAGATTTCACTTGGGAGGTTGTTCTTATTTGGGACAGGATACTAAATGCTGTCATTTAAGACACATTTCACAAGAAAGTACTGTTCCTGATCTCAAGAGAAAACACTGGATTCTCTGGAAAGCTCACATTCTCAGAGCCATCTCATCCAACTTCTCCCATCATACAGAATAACATGCATTTCCCATAAAGTTTTACATATTTATCAAATATGTCAATTAATAAGTGCCATATCCATTTATGTAGTATATAAATATATACTACCTATTTTGCATCTGATAGCGATATTTTCTTTACCAGAAGGAGGACTTTGGTCCACATACCAGGACCCTCCATCTGGAATGGAGAATTCCATTCCTGGCCCAGATACAAAAGAGGAAATTGGCCCGTCTTTTCCTGGCTCTCTGTCTCAGCGGGGAGAGAAGTACATGTCATCTAGTCATAGGAGCTTGGAAGCTCATCTTGTCCGTGTTTCTTCCATGTATTGTTTGAATAGTTAGGACATGCATACATTCAGGATATTAGACTGTGGAGTCAGGTAGACACATGTTCTCTGACGAAGCCTTCATTCCCACCCTAAGGATACACACACCTATACATATTCACAGAATTAGGCCTGTTGGGATGACTGAAAATATTGCTTGAAATGAATTACCACTCAATTTAGCTATTAATTAGGATTGTTATGGGATCTGTTGTTATTAATAAATAAGCACATAGTTATATCCTTTCTATCACCTCTGTACATCTAATTAATTCCAACTGCATACTGTTGCTGAGGATTTTCCTCCAGTGTGGAATGCAACCCCTGCCCCACCAGGCCTCCACATGATCCTAGGTGTACAAGAGTGTGTGTTTGTGCACAAGTTGCCATAAGAGGTCTCAGATGCATGTGAGTCTATAGTTCAAATGACAATATGAGAGCTGCTACTGATCTTATCATATATGGAAAATTTTGACAATGGTGGATGACTAATTTTAGGAGAATTTATTGTAATTTACAATCAAAACTTCTAACTGGAAGAAAATTTCTCCCAAAGCTTATGCTTCCAATTTTTGTCACTCTCTTAATTCCTAAACTCCACTTGCCAGTTGGAATGTGCCTGCCATCCTGGTGAGTTATGCTGACGCTAACACTCCAGAGGGTTGAGGATGATGCCCAGAGGTTGGAAAGAGAGCTAATCAGGCTCTTTTGGAGGAGATATAGCCTTGGTTCCAATTAAATCAATATTTCAGCCATAGCCAGCTGTTTCAGTTGGTTGGAGTGTCGTCCTATGCACCAAGAGGTTGAGGATTCGATCCCTGGTCAGGGCACACACGTAGGTTGTAGGTTCCATTCCTGGTCAGGGCACATACAAGAGGCAACTGACTGATGTTTCTTTCCGACACGATGTTTTTCTCTCTTTCTGTCTCCTTTCCTTTTTCTCTAAAATCAATAAACATATCTTCAATTCAGAATGAATGAATGAATGAATGAATAGCTGCATTGTGTATCAAAGTCTTTTCAACGCCTTTAAAAAGTATAACACCATGGTCACAGACCTGTGCTGACTGTGTTCTGTTCGGTCTGCGTAGATGGACAGCCTTCTCAGCAGGACTGGCCTTGCTTCGTGTGAGAGTCCTCCTGCCCTTCCTCACCTGCTTCCCCTCTGTCAGAACTGAAGAAAGACATTTTAATATAAATTCCTGTTCACTGCAAGTTTCCAAAGTTCACAGCTTTCTCTCTACATCAGAGCAAAAAACTAAAAGCAAAAAATCCCAGGGTAGCAACTATACCAGATTAATTTCCCCTTTCTTTTGGCCCTTCTCTCCTCCTCTAAGGGTTAAGGAGGGAAGAATTGCTAGACTTTTTGTCTGTGCTTGGTGGGAACTATTAAATTACTGCTGGATGTTTTTGATTATACCACACATCAGTGCCTGAGAGCCGCGGCCCTGGAAGCCACATGTGCCTCATTGGCCTGGCCCAACTTTGTGCCCGCTCCCCCCACCCCCCAGCCCCATGCCTGCTTGTGGAGCCCCCTCCGTGGCACCAAAACAGTACAAGGATGGGAGCTAGTGCTGGCTAAGCGAAAGGAAACGGGCAATAAAACCGAGAGCTAAGCGGCTCACTGGAGCCAGGACTCTGGGGTCTGCTTAATTGCTCTGAAATGAAAAAGATTCAGGGTTTTCATGAAATCCCTTAGGTACTCTTGCCAAGCCTCAAATAGTAGATTGAATTACAGTTTCGAATCCCTCCCTTCTTCCCTAGGCCATGTCTTATTTCTTCTGGAGTTTCCTCCATAGCTTCGGTCCTGGGAGGAAGGGGTTACCGTGAGTGGTTGCCAGGCTCCCTGAGGTCTCAGCAACTACGCAGGGGCATTCTCCAGGATCTCCACTGTTGAGCACCAGACACTCATGAGCACCCAGGGCTCCAGGAATATTCAGAACAAAGGTGCTCCCCCGAAGCCCTAAGAATGGGCAGTGCTGTGAGGCTGACCAAGGTGAAAGTATATGAACATTTCTCTGAGGAAGAATCAATATCTTTTCTCAGAGTCTCAAAGGAGTCTTAAAAAACTTAAGCACTTACAGAGAAAACAAAAGTATGATAACACATTAGGGATTTTCCCAGGAGAGAAGGTAATTTTAAGGAGTGATTGAAGGAAGAATTGGGAAAGTAGGCAAGGCTGCTGGAAGCCAGAAGGGCAATGTGACAGGAGCCATCCAAATGAGAGAAGGTGGGGGGAGGGGAGGAAGGTTGCTCATCTGACCTCACTCCCTGGGAGTATGCATTGAGTCACTGAGGGAAGGAAACCTGGCTCTGGGTAGAGGATGTAGAATGAAAACCAGCCCAGATGAGTCAGGCAAGACGAACACTGACTTATAATAAGTGCAAAGACTTGTCAGAGGGGAGAGGCAAAGAGCACAGAGAAGGGTGGGTAGGAGTTAAGAGCCAGCTTGCTGTGCTCCAGAAGGGTACACTGTGCTGCTGGTGTGGCCAGTTGTCCCTCAGTTCACACTGGCTTCACTCTCTCCAGACAACACCCAGAGGGGAGGGTAGTGTGATCTCTCAGAATGAGCTCAGAGGCAAGGATCCTTTCTTCAGGCAGGGTTTATCTTCTCTGGGGTTTCTGCATAATTCATTCCATTTGTTCCACAAACCTTTGGGCTCCTTTGCATGACTAATGGAACAAATGTAGTGGGATGGTTCTGGAAGGCACAGGCTTCTGTGGGGGGGGCCAGGGGAGGAGTTGTAGGCAGCCTCTAAAAGGAGCTTTGCCTCAGAGTGTTGAAAACTCTCAAAATTTTCAAAGCATTCTTAGGGGAAAAAAAGATACTAAGATCTGTTTTGAGGAAATCTGCAAGAAAAGTGATAAGAAGACTGTGAGATAATAGTGACATAGTGTGAAATCTAGTCAACTTCGGAACCATGCAGGTTATTATGTAAGGAAAACAAGAAAAATCCTTGTGAGTGTGAGCTGCTATTGTCATCATCATCATGAACGAAGAGGTACTTTGATAGTTTCCAGTTTACTGAGCACATGGCTTAACACAAACTGAATTTGGAAATTTGCTTCTTTCCCACAATAATAAGTTCTTTGTGTTGCCTGAGGCAGGATATTTACTATTACTTAGAGGTGGAGCCTCTGTGACAGGGGTGCCATCACAGTCATGATGGTCATCCTGTCCCCTGTTTCTTCCTGACTCTCTGAAGTCCTACCTGTGCTCCACTTACGTTTATAATTGCATGGCACGGATTTTTCCTAATCAACTCTGTGTGGTCTTTTTTGTGGTTTTGTTGACGGGTGAAGGGGGTTGCTGCTGTGACCACATGGCATCCTTTAAGTGTCTGCTGTCATCCAAAGAACACTGGAGGTCTGCTCTCTGCTTCCATGGCAGACACAAAAAACTGGGATCTGTGACACACAATATCTGTAGGATGATTTGTTCCCAAGGCACAGTAGGGTCTTCAAGGTAAGAACAGCAGCTAGACCTCAGGGCAAGGGGCAGCACTGTGGTAGAGAGGCAGATGAAGCACCAAAGGAAAATTCAAGTGACATTTTTCAGCTTAACCAGCCTTTGGAGAGATAAATTATCCAAATGCTCTTGTTCCCAGCCTGTGTCATCCTATGAAGAAGATGCATCCCACTCAACTCCCTCTGGGGGAACACAGGCTTGTCAGCTGCTGCTCAGAGGAATAGCACCCATCGGTGGACCTTGTGGAGCATGGGCCTCATTCATGCCCACACAGTGCAAAAGGGGTCTCTGTGTCCTCCCTTGGTGGCTGAATGGAAGGAAGGAGCAGAGAAATAACACTTACTCTTGTAGGCACACTGTAACATCACAAACATCATCTGATTTCAATCTCACAAAAACTTCCCTAGATGCTACTTACTATTCTCATTCTTTTAAATGACAAAACTACAGTCCAGAAGTATATTAGTTAACACTAGTTGTGGTAGCAAATACAACCTCAAATGTGTTTTAAACCTTGAAAGGTTTAAAAATGACAAAGGTTTCTTTTTGATTCATTTAAATCCCAAATAGGTGTTCTTCCCAAGGGGAGTGCTCCCTTCAGGTGGTACATCAGAAATGTGACTTTCTTAAAACTTGTCATTTTCTATTCTTTCACAGTCCTTTGGTCCCTATGGTGAGATTAATATTAGATTTGGTGAGAATGGCATTTTAGAACTGAAATGACCCTTAACACTAAATACTCCAAATTTCATATTTTATTAATTAAGAAACTGAGACTTAAGGAGATTGAAGGATTGGCCAAGGTCTCAAAATTAGGTTATATAAAAATCAGTTTATGTATTCAATTATGCATATGTGACTGAAAATTTGCTGAACTGGCCAAAATATAGAGAAGATATCCCCCCCACCCTGCTTAATAAATTAAAAAACACAGAAACCACAAATTCAACACTTATTTGTAGACGTAAAGCATAGGGATTCAAAGTTCTTCTAGAAACCCTTGGTATGAATATTTTGGCAAGAAAATCGTAATGCTTGTACTGTCAGTGGCAATGCCTTTCAAGGGAGATAGCAGCAGGTGCTCCCCCATACACTTAAATTTCACCGATCTTCCACAATATTTGTTTGTTCTCAATAGAAGGCATGTGAGATTTCCTGATGAAACATCAAAGGGGCCGATTTGATTAGGTATGTTTTATTTTTGATATTCCCAATATTCCCCATGGACATGAAATGTGGAGCAAGGCAGGAAAGGGAGAAAGCAAATGCTCCACAGATCCTTCTCAGACTCTCCCTGGGTAGCAGGAGGTGACCCAGCTGTAAGAATAGGATGCAAGGACTGAATAGAGAGGAAACTGTTTCTAAACAGAAAACGAACAAAAAAGAGAGTCAAGATATTGCTGGTGCAAAAAATACAAAGAGGTGATGGAGACATCATAGGCTAAGCTCCATGATTTGATTCACTTCTATCTAGAGCAACAGAATAAAATCACCTTTTTCTCAGGAGATAAAGATCCAGTCTTGCTGTCTTTACCTAGAATGACAGCTTCTCTCATTAACTGGATTTCCATATGTGGTATGGGAAGACATAAACTTTGAAGGGCTGGGAAGCTGTTTAGTGCAAAGGTCAGGTTGAAATTGTTAAGCTTTAAATTTATTTTTTTATCCCAAACTCGACATCTACTTCCTACCACCAAATAAGAGGTACAAAAAAGAGCAACAATAACATAAAACCGCCACACAGGGTGCGATACACAGTAAAACCCTGGAAATGTTCATCTGCTGTTAGAAATGCATTTAGGACTAAAACCCACACTACTCATTCCTGTTTGCCTGCGAGAGCACACAGGGTAGCCCTAATGAAATCTTTAACAGTGGGGCCAGGAGGGACATTCACAATGTGTTAAGAAGATCATTGCCCAAGTAAAATGTATGCTTATTTTATTTGTATGTTTGCATAATGATTTTTTTAAGCGAGAGAAATAATTTGTAAGAGAAAAAGTGGTTTTGAACACTGCATTTTGTCCCTGTTTGGTTATTTGTGGTTGCCAAATCTCTAAAAGTACAAAACTTTTAAAAACCCTTGTTGAAATCTCATGGAAACTGAGGGTTTCCTTTGTGTTTTCCCCCGTGTTTAAGTTCTTCAAGTTAGACAATGAATGGAGAGAAGTGGCTTTGTTGTCCTGGAACCTGTGGTGATAGAAGTAGACTGTAAGCCTCAAACTGGAAGTATTGATTCTTGTCAATTGCATAGAGCAAAATGGAAATAAATTACATTGATTTCAAGTAAATTAGTTTTCTAAGCTCTTTGGACCAACACCAACAAAGGCAAACACACCCACACCCACACCCACATACACACACACACAAATGGCGGGGAGGGGAGCTAAGATTGGAGAAGCCTCAAATACAATGATATTTCTAGATATCTCTTTTTAAACAACACTGGCCTGAAATATCTGGGAGATTTTATTGTAATATTCAGAACACTTTCTTAGTAAAGGCAACTGCCATGATATAATAATAAAGTCAGAATGAAAAATATGTATAAAATAGGTAAGACAAAAGGCATCTTCCTTTTCAGTTGCAAAACTTTGGTGAGAAACTGCCTTATTTTACTTTAAAAATTTTTTATTTTATTTTCCAATTTTATGTGGTTTGTAATATTATTTGCCTTGGGCTTGTTATGGTAAATGTGCAATAATTTTGGCTTCTTTGGAGAATAACATGGAAAACCCTCAGTTTCTAGACAGGAAAAAACAGACTGCCAACATAAGGCTGAAAGGCCATTTGATCCTCACCTTGACTGCAGCATATTGACATACTGCCCAGACTCCCAGAGGGAGGGCCCGTTCCTGTCTCCACACAGTCGTACCCCCTCCTCTACCCTCTCCCTACTTCATCCAAACCATTCCAGCTTCCATGGAATCCCTAGTAGCTAAGTGATCAAATCTTGAAAGATCAACACGGGACATGGGGATAAAGCTTGGGTGTTCTGGGAAAGAAGACTTTGGACGTATTCCGAATAGGGCAGGCAGCAAAACCCAGCTGCATAGAAACAGTTCCATTGGAGGAGCCGAGATGTTTTCCTAATGTTGTTGCAGACTTGGAATGAGCAAAACATCTTTAAAACAGTTAATCTTGCTATGCTCTTTCTTGCATGAAAACATTTTTATGTTAACAAAAACTTTCTTTAGTAAAAAAGTTATATATTTTCTCCAACACTGCAAACTAGTAGCTTAGGTGCTAAAAATGTTAACATCAAGAGAAGCATATCTGTTGTAAGAACTTTAAAAATTCTAGTTGCTTGTATTTTTTTTCTTCCACCTTCTTCCATTTCCCTCTTTGTCTTATTAAAAGGATGCTCATAATGACCTTCTGGGTGTATTTCTAAACAAAAAAAACTTAGTTCCTTTGGCCATAAATTCCATTAGTTTTTGAACCTCTGAAATTTCACAAGAGGTGTCAAATTTAGCTGACCCCAAACTTTTCACTTGAACAGAAATAGAAACCTAGAGAGGAAACGCCATGCTGTATGCTAAGGATATATGACCCATGAAGAGGACTGCAAGAGAATATTTTTAATGATCTTGTTAAAAGCAATATGGCTCCTCAGAGTTCTTTTACTTTGTTTAAATTTGTTGTGGCTGACTTATTTAATTAAAAAAATTTTTAAGCCTGAAAAGAGTTTTTATTTATTAATTTAATGCTTGAATCAATTAAATGCTTCTCTTCATCTCCTCTATTATCAGTTGTTATTCATTAATTCATTCAATTCTTAATGAGTGCCTGTCAGATTTCTATGGAGGAATAAGAAGGTAAAAAAGACACAAATCCTATCAGCAAGGAATATATTAATTTTGTCATCTTAAAATACAAACAGTATGTCTTTGATCTTTTAATCCCAATGAAATGATCAGATGTTATTTATATGCTGTACCTTTCTGTATTCTACAGATGCAGATTGGTACTTAACGGCAAACATTAGCTGCCTTTTGTAGGGCCTTCTGCTATTTATTATTTTGCTCATAGTACCCTTATTGGTCTTAAGAGTTTGCTCAGAAAGATCCTTTGCTATTTCTAGTACTGAGCCTGGCACTTGTTGGTGATACCAGAGGTGTAAAAGATACACTTTTTTTTCCCTCAGAGTCTGTGCAGTGGCCTGAGACTGCACATGAACACAGAGAACTGCCATCCATGCTACAGGAACTCACACGGCATTGTGTACAGGAACATGGAAGCAAACACTAGCAATGTGACAAGTTCTCTAATAAAGGCTCATACCAAGTGCTATGGGAGCGTAACTGCTAGGACTTTGAGGAAAGGGATGGGCGTGATCCATGCTGTGGGTAGTCTGGGAAGGTTCAACGAAAGAGAGGACATCAGATGCTGACCGAAATGAATGACAGAGTGCAGGGAGGGATGGAGCAATCCACCAAATGGCTTTTGTGGGAGAGCAGGTGGAGCCTGGGCCTATGTTTCTCTGGCCAGAGCTGCCTCTGTAGCAGACCCAGTATTTTTGTTCCTCATCAAATCCAGTCTCAAGGAATGGCTATGGCTGTCCAACACATGTGCCTGTGTAAGTCCATCTAAATGAATCGAGTGGTGTTAAGAACCATTCACTTGGAGATACTCTGAGATTTTCAGAGAACTGTCCTTGGAATATGGGAGGGTCTAACAAAATGTTCAGAGGAGGGGAATAATTTTTGTTTTGGCTTTTTAAGAGAATCTCTCTGCTTACTTCAACACACTTCATCATCTCTGCTAGAGACTAAGAAAGGCCCGTTTAAAATCTTGTCATTATGTGGGTATGGCCTGAGGGGTGTGGGGGTGGTCTCAGTCTTCCTGAGGGTCTGCCCAAGGGCACAGCTAGCAGGAATACATTGTACTACAACAGTCTGACTTATTGTAATTTTTCTTTTTTAGATAGGGACATTCTTATGATTATGAAGAATATTAAACTTCTTTATAGACAACATATAGGACCTTTTTCTCCCCTGGCATTTGAAATTCCATCTCTAAAAGTTTCTTCCTCCTATGAATAGTTCTGAACATGTAAATGAAACTGGAGCAAGTCTTATCAGTTATATTTAGAGAGAATATCAGAGGCACTTGTCAGAGCTGGTTGTCACTGGGGGGGCTGTTAGGATAGGTGTCACCATGCTATCACTGGGCAGCCTAAGACGGGCCTTGTAGGCTGCTTATATGCCCCAAGTTCATTGCATTGTGAACTGGGATACAATTATAGTCATCTATAATTGTATCCCAGTTCAGATGTTCTATTATAAATATTCAGAGTTCAGATGTTCTATTATAAATATTCAGAGTTAGACCAAGCTAGTCCAAATATCATTCTGTTTACCTGACCTAGTTACACAGCTATTTTTTTTTAAACAAGAAACTGAATTCATAGCTTTTTTCACCCTATAATTATTGCACACGAGAACTGGAATGAGGAGTTCTAGTTCTCAGTTACTTCATTTTGTTGAGGAGCCAGGTACCACCAGGGTCAAAGCGCAGGCTTTGGAGGCCTACAGACCTGAGTTCTGATTCTGAGGTCTTAACTGTGTGAGGCACAAAAGCTTTTGACATCTTAGCTTTTTCCTTTCTAGAAAGGAAATAATATCACCTACTCCAAAATTGCTCCAAGGATTACATGCGGTGGCCATGTGGAGGGCAAGGTGCTGTTACCATCTGTGTGGGTATCATCATTAGCCTCCATAAGTTAATGACCCTGTTTGTGTTTGGAAAAACAGGTTCAGATCCAATGCAGAGCAAGTGGCCTGTGACCCCAACCTCAACACTGGCCACTTTGCAGTGTGCCCTGGAATATGTCCTGTATTTATATGCTGTACCACCTATAGTCACGCTTTTTATATTGTTTTGAAAACAGACCAAGGATATGAGCTGTACTATTTTCTATTTTATATACTGGGACACACAGTGAGGAAGAACAAGCTTTGAAAAAGAAAACAACCACAAGATCTGACATGACTTTAAAGCTAGGCTCTACCCTGTCCCAGTGAGACCTTAATTTCCCTAAATCTCAGTTTCTTCATCTGTAGAATGGGTATAACAATAGAGACTCAGGCATGGGGTGATTGGTAGGAGTAAAAAAATCTATGAATGTGCTTCACACAGCAGTGGGCACACAGCCAAGCACTCCCTCCATGGAATTATTGCTCTTTCTGGCAGGAGCCTCATCATTGGGATGAGCGCTGTGAGGAAATTAAGGTCACTGTCCTCTTTCATTTGATCTGGGAGAGAACCTAGCTCCTACGAGTGTATCGTCACTCTGTTTCCAGACCTCCACAAAGTTACAATCTGTAATCAGGTGGTCATTTGAGAGTTCTTCACTTCATGTCCCCCTCCTGCTCCACAAGGGGGCCTGGCTGCTCTGCTAGGCAGGAATCCCATCAGTTTGCTTTTCCTTCTTGGGTCCTAGCTCTTGACTCAGGTACATGCTAGTTGCTCAATAAATATTTACTGAATTAACGAATACAGAAGGATTGCATATTCTTTTAAAAATGTGAATATATATGTATATACACATATATTCATGAATATATTTTATATATTAAATATATTTATATATTTATGTGGAGGACACATTTTACAATCTTCCTCTCTTATTAAGACCTTTTATGGGAATTTAACTATCATGTTATAGTTTTCTTAATCATATATATATACACACATTTTTCTTAATCATATATATATATATATATACATTTATATATATATTTTCATTCCAGAGAGAGAGAAAGGAAGGGGGGAGAGAGAGAGAGAGAGAGAAACATCGATATGAGAGAAACATCAATTGGTTGTTTCCCACACACATTCCAACTGGGGACTGAACCAGTAACCTAGGCATGTACCCTGGCCCAGAATCATACCAGCGACCCTTTGGTGCATGGGACGACACTCCAACCAACTTAGCCACATTGGCCAGGTGAGATCACATATTCTTACTGCTTTTCTGGACCATTGCCTTCTGAGATGGTTGAAAGAGTACAGGCTCCAGACGTAGCCTTGGGTTCAAATCACATGCACTGGCTGACAAGCCTTGGCTACACTGCTGACCCTCATGCCTGGAGGCTTCAGGCTTGAGGTATGGGACTCAGGACCATACCTGTCTCACAGAGCAGTTCTGAACATACAGGGAAGTAGTGGAGGACAATTTTACAATCTTCCTTTCTTATTAACATTTTATGGGAATTTAACTATCGTGTTACAGTTTTCTTAATCACTCGATCATGATTTTAATACCTTTTTCAAAGAGACAAATTCTGTTTTTCACTGATTATGTCTGTATAGACATATGTATTGGATATAAATGCTCTAAAGTTAAATCTAGTTTTTAAAAACTTATAAAAACTAAATTTTGCCAGTTCACCAATTTGTCCTTGTAGTTCAGCCTTTAGGAGTTGACTGCTTTGGCTTAGTGAAGGCAGGACTGTGTTATCACTGAGGCATTTAGAGCGGTTATCTCGCAGACCAAGGAGGGGGACCCTGTGATGCTGGCCAGCTTGTCTGTCTCATGCTTATCCTTTCTTTGCAATTTATTTGTCAGACTAAATCATATTGCACCTTGATTTGATTCTTAGACACATACCTGAGTGAGAACACTTTACCCAAGAACAGGTATCAATTTAAAAATCTCAAAAGCCAGTTCCTTCCAGGAAGTACCGTCTTTTAATCCCAGGATCTCAAAAAGGCCACCCCCAAACATTTGCCATTATGTGGGTCTCCACTCCCACCTTGTTAAAAACAGGGTTTTATTCCATCCCACTTCTTGGCAATGTAGATGTCACCTGACACTGGCACCCAGGGCCCTTGTGCAGCACAAGGATGAGGAGGCCCAGTCCTGAGCAGGCCAGTCTTATGTCCACTCAATCCTTCTATCTACAAAGTGAAGATAATCTCCTGCACTCAGCTCACAGAGCAAAGCAGCAGAGATGGCATGTAAAAAAATGTTCTGACCTTTCTTCTGGTGGAAACAAGGAGTGTGTGCCCACAAAGCAGATTTTCAATGCTTTCTCAGTCTGAGCAGACATGTAAAGACCAGGCCAGTCACCAGGCCTTCTTACCATAACACCGCCCTCCCACCCTCCTCAGAATTGATCTCCTTTTGCTCGCTCAGATTATGCTGCAGGACTCACTGCCAGTAAGGCCCTACCATCTCTAAGGCCCTGGGGGAAGCACCGGCCTTCAGAGGGTGGCTGCTGCTAAGCTCACCTGCACACCTCACCCACCGAGCCAGGGCACAGAGCAGCTCTTGGTAGGTAGGATCTGCTACTTCTCGCCCGACTTACCTCTGCCCCAGCTCCCCGGTCCATCCCCCACAAATTCCCCCAGTCTCCACCCTCTCACCCCTAGACCTCCCACCTCCCCACTCTCACCTTTCTTCCCCAGCCAAGTCTCCACCTGTCGCCCAGCATCCCCGCTGATTGCCCCTCTCCCCTAGCCTGGGTCCCCCCTCACCCCGCCCCCGCTTCACTGGCGCCAGCACTGGATGGGTCTTGCACTTTGATTATTTGTGTTAACAGATAATTTAGCACCGTTGTCACGTGTGCGGAAGTTGCCTACACTTCCTCCTGCCTCCTCCAACATGACACTTTTATGAAATCCTTTCAAAGTGGCTCCCAGGCCCTCTCCTGCCTCCGTGGTCTCTGCTTCTCTGTGCACAGAGTCGTTTCTGTTGCCTTCTAGCCTCTCTACCCAGGGCATCCTCTCTCACAGGCCATATCATAGCTGCAGTCTTAAGACGTTTGCAAGAAAGGAGCTGTTTCTGGTCATTCTGTCACTCCCCACCGCACTCTGTCAGACCTAATGGAAATTTATAGAGCCGGCTATAGTGCATGCCTTGGCGCTTTCCTGTCCTCTGTGAGCGCCTGGGAATTAGAAAATTTGTGGTGTCGTAGCAGACACTGGCAGCTATCCGGGCGTACCTGGCAGGTTTTTTTTTCATGATAATTTCAATAAAATGTTGAAACACACACAGAATATTTCTGATCCTAACAGCCCATTCATCCCTCACATCAGATTTCCCTCAACCTCCTCTCTGAGATGGTTCTTTGTGCTAACACTGCCTTGGATGTCATGAAAGGCGTCTTGCCTTTTTAGCCCTTAAATTCTTTTCCTATCCAGCATGTAGTATTTGGCAACTAGGAGAGGGATATGGCTTTCCCAAAGTATTACAAAAAGGATATTCATTTATTTGTTTGTTCCAATAATGTCTAGTGGTCTGTTTTGGTTTTAAGCATACAGTAGGGGAAAAAAAAAACAGTCAGTCAAGTCTGTGACCTGACAGGGATGAGAACCTCCCAGGAGCAAAGTCACAAGCCCCCAGGATTGCCATGCTTTCTCCTCATCTTCTGGCTTCAAATGCTCAGAGTCAGTTTAAGTTTCCCTTCATGTTTACTTTTATTTTTTAAAGTACATTTTATTAATTATGCTATTACAGTTGTCCCAACTTTCCCCCTCCTCCACCCAGTACCCCTCTTCCCTCCAGCAACCCCCTCTTAGTTCATGTCCATGGGTTGTACATATAAGTTCTTTGGCTTCTCCATTTGTTATACTACTCTTACCATCCCCCTGTCTATTTTGTGCCTACCAATTATGCTTCTTATTCCCTGCACTTTCCCCCCCCACTCTCTCACCCCCTCCCTGCTGATAATCCTCCAAGTGATCTCCATATCTATGATTCTGTTCTTGTTTTAGTTGTTTGCTTACTTTGTTTTGGTATTCAGATTCAGTTGTTGACAGTTGTGAGTTTGTTATCATTTTAATGTTCATAGTTTTGATCTTCTTTTTCTTAAGTAAGTCCTGTTAACATTTCATATAATAAGGGCTTGGCAATTATGAACTTTAGCTTTACATTGTCTGGGAAGCACTTTATATACCCTTCAATTCTAAATGATACCTTTGCTGCAGGCAATAATCTTGGTTGTAGGTCCTTGCTTTTCATCACTTTGAATATACTTCTTGACAGTCCCTTCTTGCCTGCAAAGTTTCTTTTGAGAAATTAGCTGATAGTCATATGGGAACTCCTTTGTAGGTAACTCTCTGCTTTCCTCTTGCTGCTTTTAAGATTCTACTTTATTTTCAACCTTTGGCATTGTATTTACGATATGTCTTGGTGTGGTCCTCTTTGGGTCCAACTTGTTTGGGACTCTTGGAGATTCCTGGACTTTTATGTCTATTTTCTTCACCAAATTAGGGAAGTTTCCTTTCATTTTATTTTCAAATAAGTTTTCAATTTCTTGCTCTTCCCCTTCTCCTCTGGTGTCCCTATGATTTGGATGTTGGCATTTTTGGAGATGTCCCAGAGTCTTCTTATTCTCTCCTTGTGTTTTAGAATTCTTGTTTCTTCACTTTGTACTGATTGACTGTTTATTTCTTCCTTATGTTTCAAATCGTTGATTTGAACCCTGGCTTCCTTACCTTCACTATTGGTTCTCTGTGGATTTTTCTTTATTTTGCTTAGTGTATTCTTCATTTCTTCCCTTATGCTTTTGCCATGCTCAGTGAGTTCTCTGAGCATCTTATCACCAGTGTTTTGAACTCTGCATCTGATAGGTTGGCTCTCTCTGTTTCATTTAGTTCTTTTCTGGTGTTTTGTTCTGTTTTTTCACTTGAGCCGTATTTCTTTGTCTTCTCAGTTTGGCAGCCCCCTTGTGTTTGTTTCTATGTATTAGGTAGAACTGCTTTGACTCCCTGTCTTGGTGCACCTGTTAAGTTGATTGAGGCAGAGCCTTAGGTATTCACCAGGGCAGGGCAACCCGCTTCACTGCTTTGTGGCTCTGTATGGTGGTGGGGGTCAGAGAGGAGACAATGCAGTTGCTTGGCTGCTGGAGGCACTCACCCTGTTTCCAGTCACTTCACCCACTTCCCATATGTGACTGGTACCCTTCTACCTGTTGCTCTGGTGGTGGTTCCTAGAGTGGGTGGGTTTGTGTAAGTTATAGGACTGTGTGGGCCGTTTACATGGACTCTCCTGAGAGACCAGCAGTTTTTTCCACCACCCCAACACTCACTGGTTTTTACAGCCAGAAGTTATGAGGCTTTCTCTTCCTAGCACTGGACCCCTGGGCTGTGCAATCTGTCCTGGGGCTGGAATTGCTTGTTCCCCAGGTATCCCTCCCAATTTTTGTCCACCACACATGAATGTGGGATCGCCCATTCCACCTGCCACTGCTACCACTGCCACCTTGCCACTACCATACCACATCCTCTCTGCCTTGGTCCCCACCTCTGCCTCTCCTACCAGTCTGGATAAATATGGGTTCTTTAAATCCTTGTTTGTTTGACTTCCGTACAGTTTGATGGTCTGGCAGTTCTGGCTGTTTTTGGTTTTGAGGTTAGTTGTAATCCTTCTTATGGTTGTGCAAGGAGGCAAAGCATGTCTACCTATTCCTTCATCTTGACTGGAAGTCCTAAATAAATAATCTCCTTCATGTTTATTTTTTACATCTCACCAAGGCCCATTGCTGCTTCTTTCATGATTTCTTTCTAATCCATTTTTCTCTTTTTGTTCTCCATCATTCTTCATGGTTCTGAATTCCTAACTACTTCAAAATTCTTCGGATCTGCCACTCACTGTAACTGTGTTCCCTTGTCTCCATGCTGCTACATTTTTTCAAAAGGTAGAAATCTGATCAATTTAAGTATTAATTCAACAAACATGTATTGAGAATCTATTATAGTCAACACACAGGGATAAATGTTGAAATTACAGAGAAAAAAAAGACAGTCTTACAATGCTTACAGATCTCACAATTTACTTCATAGAGAACTGGATTAAAAGACAAATTAGTATACAGTATGATAACTGCTACAATAAAAATATGATTCCCTATTACTTACTAGACTAAATGTATTATTATTATTATTATTTGTTTGTTTGTTTGTTTATTTTTGACTCAAAGCTCCCCACCAGTTGGGCCCAACTTGGCTTCCTAGCTTTTTTAAAGTGCTTCCTTTCCTTGGGTTCACACTCCACTAAATGCCTCTTCCAGAGTGTACCCCACCTTTCCTGCCATCCGGATTTTCATCTGTCTTTTATTTTTTTCTATAACACCATACCCTTATGATCACTATCAATTGAAATTATCTCTATCCTCTAAAACCTAGCTTAAATTCCATGTTTTAAAAGCAGCTTTTATTCAGAGTTCCCCCAAGTGAAAACCTTATCTCACTTTCCCAAACATTTTCAGCATTTTGTTTGGATTTCTTCTGTGACATCGTAAGATACTGTCTAATACTGAAGTTATTTTTACCCCTGGAGCCCTTGGTATACTGTAAGTTCTCCAAGTGCAAAGACCTCTACATTTCATCTCGTTATACTCTACAGTGGTGGCATAGCATATCAACTGCAGATGTAAACAGGGAGTGTATGACTCTCAGAGGCAGTAAACTTGCTTGGGGCTTAAGGAGTGTGATCATATCCAGGGTTACTGATGTGAAGAACAAAGGATCCTTTCTGAGAAAGGAAGTTACAAAGGTATAGGGTATTGGACAGAATCTACAGACTGAGAGAAAGCAGCAACAGTGTGGTCAGAACAGGGGCATCTGAATTGGAGAAGTTGTATCTTCAAATTAATGTTCAATAAAAATTCAAGTATGATTGTGTCTGGGACTCCCCGATGAAAAAGACCTTATTTGAAATGAGATAAGGGGATGACTAAACTCCAGTCTCAGGGTGAAACTAGAATAAACTAGCTCAGAGGAACAGTAACCCCAAAGATTAAAGGGAAGTAATGACTAGAAACTTCCAAAAGTAAGTTGAATTCTTTTAGCCAGTTAGCTGGTTTACTTAATTTCTTCTTTTGCAATCTTTATAGTACATAATTTGTACTGATTTTCCCTCCCAATCTGGGAGAAAAAGAGATGTGGTAAAAGACTGGATCCCGGGGTCCTGTTTTCTATGGAAGAATCATAGAGACTGACATTTGAAAGGGTGAAGGATCATAGGAATCAAAGAAACACAAAGATGATCTCCTCATATTGTGGATGGGGTGGTGGGGGAAGGTCCTCAGTAGCTCATTAGTGGCAGAGCCAGGACTGTAGTCCTTCATGAAACATTCACCAATATGGACCTTTAGGATACATTTAGTTGCAAGTAATTGAAAGCCCACTACAAAGTGGCTTAAACAGTAAAGAAAGGCATTTCTCTGATCTCTGCAAGGCCAAAGCGAAGGCAAGCTCCAGAATGATGGCTCCTTTTTTCATAGTTGACCCTAAATGGCATCAACACGGGGACAGTGGCTTTCTCAGTGTAGCCTTCCATCTACCTAGATGCTGAGGCTGACAGCTGCAGAGAGAGTTCCAGAACCATTACTAACAACAGAGATAGAGATTGAGCTGGACATGATGTCAGATCCCCCCAAGTTCCATGGGCTGCCTGAGTGGCTTTCTGCAAAAGATTAGGAGATGCTGGGGAGGCACCAAGAATGGCAAGAAAAATGGAGGGCAGCTCATCACAGTGCCTCACACGCATCAGGCTTTGGGAGCTATGCAACATTTAGCAACTTCCAAAAAATGTTGGTTGAGTTTTTAAATATTTTAAGGAAAGATATTTTAACTTTTAAAAACCACACATGGTATTTCAGACCACACTGATTGCTGAATATGTGCAAGTTGCTGGTCTGTTCTTGTCATACACCCCTCCCCACACACCTGCCTTTGTCCCATGTTTGTCAAGTCCTCTCCTGCCTCACTTACCAGCTTGCTTGCTTTCTGAATGTTGTGTCATCCTTTCTACTTGTTTTTTCATCAGCCTCTTTTATTTTTCCTTCCACAGACACATATGCTTAGTATACTGTTAAAATGATACTTTAATTCTTAACTGAAGTAGTTGTTAGAAAAGTTGGGGATGTAGAGTAAACCCTTTTCATTTCTATGCTTTTTTAGCAACACTTACTCTTTATTAGCCAAACATTTATGCTGGACATTGAACATAGTATTATCTTATCAAAGTCTGGCAACAGCTCTGTGAAGGGACTGTGGAGTGACTTGCCTAAAATCATATAATTTGTCAAGGTTCCAGCTTTAAACCCAATGTTTTTGTTGTTGTTGTTGCTTTTTAATCCTCACTAAAGAACATGCTTATCAATTTTAGAGGGGAAGGAAGGGAGGGAGAGAGAGAGGGAGATAAACATTGATATGAGAGAGAAACATCAATCTGTCTCTTGAACACACCCTGACCAGGGACCGAACCTGCAACCTAAGCATGTGCCCTGAACAGGATTCAAACCCACAACCTTTTGGTATACAGGAGGATGATCCAACCAATTGAGCCACATTGGCCATGGCCAAGCCCATTGATTTTATGTTTTACAATATTCAGCCAAAGCCTATTTCACTGGGAAATTTAATATTAAATAGATTTTAATATGTCACCATCATTAAAAATCTATTTAATATTAAATAGATTTTTATGTCACCATCATAGGTGGCTGAATAAAGAAAGTCAGCATTTGTGACCCACAAAAGAGGTGTTGGTGTTCTCTAACTATTCCCCTATTACAGATTTAATGTAGTTTGTCCTGGAACAGTGCACTCTATATAGTGGAGCAATTTGACTCCATTCCTCATTAGTACAGATTCAAATAGATCAGGGGCTAACTGTACCTCTAACACATTTCTCCATGTGACTAGGAGTACTATCACTTGGTTACGTGGAGGCTAGCTTCTTCCAAACTGGGCATTCTGTGCCTGTATGCCACCACCGTAGAGTGATCTCATAGTGCATAGGCTTCCGTGGCTAATGAGCAAAGCAGGAAAGAGACAGAAGACGCTGGTCTCAGGCAGTGGCTTTACCTTTTCAGGTTTCACATGCTGTGTATACACAATGCCTAGGCCAAGAGCTTTGCTTTTTGGAAGATATGTCCAGGTGTTTAAAGAACAATCTGCTGGCTGGATTTTCATCATGATAAAGGTCCAAGGGAATGTTTCATTTGCTTCCTGGATTAGGTTACAATTTGCTAACTGTAGTTTAATTAAGAAGACACTTTGAGCCTTGCTCTTCCTATTTTCCCTAGATTTTATGAACTATAGCATATTTTTAAAAAATAAATTGCTATTTATGCTACTGAGCAAGGGCTTGCTGCCCAGTGTAGATAGAAGCCAATACTATGGCACCAGATTTTGAGAAAGAAAAAAAGTAAAGCTTTTATTGCAAATTTAACTGGCAAGCAAACAGGAGGCAAGGTTCAAATCTGCCTCCCCAACTCAGGGTTTTGTGTGTATGTGTGTGTGTGTGTGTGTTTCTTTTTTTTTCTTTTTTGTTTAATTACAGTTATTTGCATCCTCTCCCCTCCCCTCCTCCCTTCCCCTCCCATCCCACCTCCCCCCTCAGACTCCCTCCTCCCCCTTAGTTCTGTCCATGTGTCCTCTACAGTGATTCCTGAAAACTCTTCTCCCCATTGTCCCCTCCCCCCTCTCCCCTGTCTATTGTTAGACTGTTCTTAATTTCAGTGTC
>PVJI01013254.1:0-48419 GCA_004026765.1 Micronycteris hirsuta
GGGTCCCCAGTCCATTAAGGAAGTTGCGGCGGCGTGTATGGGGGACAGCTGGTACATTTCTGATTCGAGGGGATATTTTTTATCCTGGCATCTGAACTTTGCTTTGGTAGCGCTGCAAATTAGCAGCTATTCACTCCTTAATGAACAAGGGTTCACGGGCATCCCCACGATGAATAGGCAATCAGGATTTCTTTGGGTGCAACGGGTTATTTACCAGGCTCCCGCTTCAGTTCTGAACTCCTCGCTCCTCGGAGCGCCGCCCCACCTAATTCTGCAGCCCTCTGATTACAGATGCCCGTATTTGCCACGGAGACGGGGCCTTCGTGCCTAATCTGCTCCCAACTGCTTTATGAAAGGCACGGCCAAAGCTCACTCCGCCTGAAGCGGCGACGTGAAGTTCAGTTCCACGAGGCAGTTCTGGAGGCTTGGCCGGGGGGTGGACGGCGGGGAGCAGACCCTCCGGTGGTTCCAGAAGGAAGCCGGGTGCGAGGCGGCGTGAACGAGGGCGGGGCAGAGGCACTAGCAACATTAGACGTTTGAAGCCGTGTCCTCACGGGTTGAATGTCTTTGAGCACCGTCTCCAGCTGTGGGGATGATGGTCTCTCTCTCTTTTCCTATGTACATGTTCACGTACACTTTGGCGCCACCAAACTGTCAGGTTGATAAAGACCCACCCAACGCCACTGGACCGAATCGGGGTTCAGAAGCCGGAGGGTAGACAAGTGACCAAAACCACTCGGGACTAAGGAAAGTGTGAGGGTTTTCTCACTTCTTTCCCCCCAGTCGTCACCCGCTTTGTTCCTTTCCACTGGACCCCTGAGAAGGAAACATGTCGTCCCCGTGATGCAGCCACTGGCGCTGGGAACAGCCCGGGGCTACTGACCTGGCATCATGGTCCCGTGTGGCATCTCCAACGGCCCCCTCGCCGGGCTGGGTGCTGCCTGTTTCCTTTTCAGGATAAAGGAAGGCTTGGGGGAAGCTCACCTACCTTTCAGGGACATTAAAAGTTTCACCTGCGATTGTTTCTCTCCACTGTAGCCTGAAGTCACCTACTGGGCAGCCCAATCACCTTTACGTGTCTCCGTGCATTTATGTGTGTTGTACATAATCTGATAGATGGCATTTGGAGACCACACATCATTCCCACAGCACCTGCTGATCCATGGTGCCAGGGGTATTCGCCTGCAAAGTTGGACAGAGCCCCCAGAGCCCCTGAGTCCTGGGCTGTCTTGCGAAGCCTCTGAGTGGCCTGGGGGGCCTCCGTTCTCCAGAGGGAAACACATGCAGAGTGCTCTCACTCACGCAGAAGCCCGGCCATGGAATTCCCCCAGAATTCTCCCGAGACAAAGGTCACGGGCTTCACTGCCTCTGGCCACAGCCTGTAGTTTCCTGGGTGACACCAGGCATCTAAAGCCTCCTATTTTTCACAGGATCAAAGCGTGGCAGCAACTTCAGCGGATCCCCGTGAGTCCGCTGGAAGACACTAAACAGTGCCGGCTGGTCTACCCTTGGCCGACAGCTTTCTGTCCTCCTTCCCCGACTAAAGGCTCCCTTTGGGTTTGCAAGGTTACGGACATGTCACAGCCATTTGGGAAGAAAGCAGTTTCCTCTTTCCCCTTCCCTGCGGGACCCATCACGCCCCCGGTGCCCTCCTTGCAGGGCACCACAGGTGCCGAGCACAGGGAAGCTTCACCTGGGCACCTGGGCTCCTCTCCTGAGCTCCAGGTGAGTGGAGGGGGTTCACTGTCTCCTGCTGGAGCTTGGGGCTCAGGAGCCCTGCTCTGTCATCGGTCACAGCAGGGTCGCTGTAGGCTCCTGCTCTTCTGCTGCAGAGGAAAGTGTGACTGGTAAACAGAACCCTCATTTGAATACGACAGGAGGGCCTGCAGGTGTGCGCCCTCCCCCCACCCCCCACCCCTCACCAGGGGCACCTTCCATCTGCAACAGGAGGGTGGTTTTTTTTTTTAAGATTTTATTTATTTACTTTTAGAGAGAGGAGAAGGGAGGGAGACAGAGAGGGAGAGAAACAGCAATGTATGGTTGCTCCTTACATGGCCCTCACTGGGGACCCAGCCCGCAACCCAGGCATGTGCCCTGACTGGGAATTGAACCGCGACCCTTTGGTTCCCAGCCCGCGCTCAATCCACTGAGCTACACCATCCAGGGCCAGGAGGGTGTTTTTTTCACTCAGCTGTGCCCTGCAGCCCTGCAGCCAGCCCTGCAGCAGGAAGGAGGAGGACCTTCTCCACCCGGTAACCCCACTCAGCCAGTGAGAAGCCACGATGCTCCAGCCTCCCAGTGTCCCCCAATGGATGCTCTGTTTAGGGCGGCCCTGCTGCACCCCCCTTCCCTCTATAAAACAGCGTTCCTCTCCTTCCTTCTCTGGGCTTGCACAGGGTTCCCTGTTAGACCCCACAGCTCAAATTGCAGCTCTTTCTTGTTCCCAAAGAAACCTGTTTTGCGGGAGAAGTAGCTGGTTGTCTGCCTGTTTAAGGGCACAAAAGGTAACGTGAACCCCCCACCCGGGCAGTGGGTGAAGTGACCCCATTCCACTGCAGCTGATGTTCCTGAAACACAAATCCCAGCACCTCCCTTCACACTCTGAGGGAAAGATCTTTCTGACAGCCCCTGAAATGCCTCGAAACGCTGCGGCACGTTTGTTACTCAGAGACCGAAGAGAGGTGCGCCCCTGGCCCTGCCCCTGAACCCCACGGCCCCTCCCCTCTGCACCACCCATCCCTGTGCTAGGAGTGCCCATGACCTTCCTGGGAGCATCGAAATCCTACCTGTCCACTAGCGCTGTCTCAGCCTCCGGACCCCGCCCCACCCCATGCCAGGCAGTGCTCAGCAGTGCTCAGTAGCTCCACAGGACGTTCTGCGTGCGGGAATCATCTGGGTGTTGCTCAGATGCCCCCTGGATGGGGAGTGGGCTTGTGGTGGGCCCAGCAATTTCTGGAGCATTCCTTACAAATCACTGATGTGCATGAGTGCCAGTTTTTGTCATGACCCTTCTGGGGTGGGTGGCGAGGAGCTCAGTAGGGACCTCTTGCCCCTCCAGCCATGGTACCTACACGGTGCCCACCCCCAGTGCCTGCCCTCCCACCCCCCTGTGGGCAAAGCCTCCTGCGCCTTACGGGCTGAGGGGCACTCTGGCCTTAGTCACTCAGCCTTTGTGATGTAACGTGTCACCCTTGGGGCGCCCGCTGGCTGGCCTGGCAGCCCCGTCAGGGAGTCGGAAGGGATGAGACTGTGACCACAGCCTGACTTCCCAGACAGATGGGCCGGGAGGCCTTGGGGGCTTCTGAGGCTCCAGGGGGCCTCCCCTTGCTTGGGTTGGTCAATTCAGCAAGTGTTACTCCCGGACCTGTCTGGAGAGAAATAACACGTGACCATTCCGCGAATGGGAACGTCAATCTGGCGCAGGGACTGACAACCAGGTGGCACCCCCACCCTGCACTCCGTCAGGGGGGTCATTAATATGCTGGAAATGCCATCGCCGATTGGCCCCCATGGCCACAGCTCACAGCTTCATGAATAATCCATGCAGCACCTGGAGGCATGAAATTTTCATGGCAGCCGTGGTGGTAAATCTGAGAGCACGGGGGCAAGGGTGCCAGACAGCCCTGGTGTCAGAGGGGCCTGAGGAGGGAGCCCACACGGCGAGGTCTGCGTGCGGCAGGGTGGGCTGCGTCCCGGAGGCTGGCAGGTCTGAAGACAGGCGCCCTTCAGTCTCTGCGTTAAAATAAGAAGCCGAAGGTGGCCCGGCTTTTCTAAGAGCATCTCTGGAGCGGGCTCCCCACAGATGGGAGCAAAGCCCGTCCCAGGCGCCCCTCCCAAGGTCCTCGAAGCAGCAGCCCTGCCATATGCGTCCCTCAACCTCCTGCCCCTGCCGAGTGACCCTGACTCTGGGCCGCTCCACCGGAGCGTGAGGGGCTCGGCCAGAAATTCCAGACCCTGCTGGGGGCCAAGTTTCCTCCTTTGCTCTTCCTTGTTTCCCTTCTCTGACCCTCGGCTTCCTTCTTTACAAAACAGGGAGCAATGGCGCTCCTGGGAAGCGGTGAGAATGCAGCGGGTGTGCGCAAAGCTCCCGGGGGGCACGTTCTGAAATATTAGGCCTCCTTTACCGCTCCCCCCCAACCTCGTGACTCCCAAGTCAGTCCCACGTGCCAAGTCAGCGCACCTCTTGCTCCTCCATGAGGAAATTAATTTCTTAGTCAGAATTCTATTTCAGACTCCCACTGTTTGCTGAGCGATCAGGGATGAAAGTCGTTCGGGATTTCACATTGGAAGGCGGTTATTTCCCAGAGAGTCTGCACGTGAGCCTCGCAGAGCCCGGGTCTGTTTATCACACGTTATTTAGGTGTTCGAGCTTTTATCTTCAGGTGTTGATTTAAACCACCGCTAGCCCCTCTCATTTTCTCCACTGTGCCAGTAATCTTCCTTTGGTTTAATGATTCGTTTTTTTTTTTCTTCTTTGTTGATTTTTCTTCTTTGATGCATTTTGATATCTCAGAAGTGTGCATCCTTTGTTTACCTGGTTCACATCTTATACACACAAGTCACTCAGCAGAGAGGAGGGGCCCCTCATTTCCAAAGGCTGACCTGCCCTGGGGCCTGTCCCCCGTGATGACCCTTTGAACGGCCACGGTGCTGATCCAGGAATGTTAAAGTGAGGCACAGAATTATTTACAACACGTCCATTTCATGCGAAACACAGTCAGTTTAAGTGCCAAACACAACTATTAAAAGAAACGCCCGTGCGTGGGTGGGGGTGGGGCGTTCTGGCTGGGAGGTGGCCCTGGTTGCAACCTTGGGTGCCTGCTGCCTACTGCACTTTTCCTGCCTGTCCTCAGTCACAGATGCAGGGACAACCGTTGTCTTGTAAGTGCTCTCTGGGCAGCTCTCCGCCTCTGGGCAGCTCTCTGGGTATCTCTCTGGGTAGATACCTGCCTGGTCAGCCTCCTGGACAGGCCCCCCTAAAGCAGGGTAGGCCCTGGGCAGCTGCTCCTGCCCCGAAAGCTCAGCTCCCAGGGCTGCCTGGCAGGTATCTACTGCTCCATCGCCCAGACAGGCCACGTGTGTGTCACCCAGGCCTCTCCTTTGCTGCTGGCGGAGCTGTCCTCGGGGCTTCTAGTCCTCCGTGTCCGACAGAATTTCTCCTGCTTCCCTCGCATGCCCTTCCTCCCACAATCTGAGCCCATTCCCTCTCTCAGGGGTCCCCGTAACGGCCCCCGAGATGTGTGCTTGTCATGTTCTTTCCCCACTCTCACCAGATCTGTTCTCTATTCTGCTGACAAACTTACTTCTAAAGAGCAAGCTTCATCCTACCTCCTTGCGTTGAAATTCTAGCACAGGGTCGTCACGCAAGCCCTTCCTGGCTAGCCCTGCTCACCCATCTGCCCTCCAGCACGCCGCCTGGGCTGTCGCCCCTCCCCGCTCAGGTGCGGCCCCCGTTTGGTGAACTTCCACTCAGGACCAGCCCAGGAACCAGCCTCCCCACTTCCTTCCTGCCGGGGCTCCACAGGGCCCTTTGGTGCCCAGCCTCCTTCCCCTCTAAGGCCCCGAGAGTATTTTTTTTTATTTACTTGATGGCTCACTCCAACCTGAATTTCTTAAGGAAAGTGACTGTCTCTTCTTTGCCCCTCATCCCTGCAACAGCCCTCACTGAAGGAGGCACTGCGTAAATACTCGGGTGAATGAATAAAGCAACACACATACGTGCTGGACACTCCTTATTTATATTCTATGGACTTTGTCACATTTAATCCTCCCAATCACTTCACAAGAGTGACTACTCCTCCCAGTTTTATGCGCGTGACCACTGAGGCTCAGAGTTGTCACAGAAGTCCGCTGTTATCACCCACTGGTATTTGAAGTACTTTAAACTGGGATCAAATAAAACATCCATTATACAAGCTGCAAATTAAACTTTGTTGGGAGAGAATAAATATAACATTCAAATGAATGTCATTAGTCAAATTAACAAATGATAGCAAGAACGTCATTCGGGTTGAAGTCATTTAGATCTGGGGTTCCCGACCATGGGGATGTGGACTGGTACCGGTCTGGGCTTGTTAGGGACGAGGCTGCGCAGCAGGTGGTGAACTTGAATGTAATGCACTTGAATCATCCCCAAACCATCCCTTACCCTAGTCTGTGGAAACATTGTCTTCCACGAAAATGGTCCGTTGGCTCAGGAATTGGGGGGCTGCCTTTCTCAGGGTTCTAACTCAGTCTCTTGTGACCCTGACTTCGGGGTGTGGCCATGGTGGCAGAGTTTGAAGGCTTGGCAGAGGCTGGTGGAGCCGTTGGAAAGAGGGCACCGTCACGTGACTGCAAGCTGGTGCTGACAGCTGGCAGAGAGCTCCAGTCCTGCACCCCGTGCGCTTCTCTCTGGGACCCTCTGCACACCCTTAGCAAATGCTGACTGGCTTCCCCAGAGAGTGATCCAGAGGGAGAGGCAGAAGCTGCAATTTTCTTTGTGATTTCCCTGGGAAGTCGTGCCCCGTCACGTCCAGTGTCCCTGCGGTTACACAGGTGAGGTCTGCCTGTTGAGTGCAGGGCAGGCATAGTCAAGGGCGTGAACCCCAAGAGCCGAGAATCATCTGGAGCCGTCTTGGAGGCAGGTTCCCACTCCAGGAAAGAAGGCTGGGAGTGAGGTCAGCTAGAGTTTGAGTTGGCCTGAGAGGCCGCGCTCCACGTGTCCGGCACGTCCAGCAAGCACACAGAGGACAGACAGAGAGGTGTCGGCACAGCGGGGCAACGGGAGTGGGACAAATGACTGTCATCGGCTTAGGCTTATTCACAGTATGGCCTTCTGACTCACCTTCGTCAGTGGTGAGTTTCCGAAAGCAAGGGCAGCATCCTCCTGTTAATTTTTGTAATCTGGTGACTAAATATAAGTAGCTGACATTTTTCTACTTTTATCATTTAGATCCTTGCAGATGACACAAACAGATGCTTTGGAGAGACGTGTTCTGGGAGTTCTGAATCCGCTTCCCCAAGAAGCTGAAGCCTGGGAGGCGGAAGGAAGGCCTTGCAGTGAAGGACGTGCCCTAAACTCTAAAGAAAGTCTGATTGAGTCTTTGGTGGGTCCTCGCAACAGCTGAGAGTTTGGGCTGTTGTAGCAGAAAAAACGTGGAGCGCGGGAACTTACATATAGATATAATCAATGTTCCAGAAGTCGGGGCCTGCTAGAAGTCGAATCAAAGGAATTTCAAACAAACCAATGGATGCGGCTGAATTAAATATTTATGTTAAAACTTCTGAAGAAGAAAGAAGCCAAACGCATACTAACGTGAGATGAAAAAGCAACACTCTTAAAGATCGCTCAAAAAATCTCCAAACTGAGAAAGCTCCACTGTAGCTAGAAAATAAAAACAGAAAAGTAGGAGCAACCCATCCACTGGGGACGTCAAACCGTCTCTGAAAAGCATCAAGGATGCACATGAATTTTCACCAAATATTCGATTTAAAGAGAACTGACCCTGTAAAAATAAAGGAGGCATTTTCCAAAGCACATGAAATAGCGGTGCATGAAGAGATATGGAGATCCATAAAACACAAGCCAAAACCTACTCAGAGATACTTGAAAGTGCTTATTTTCAAAGGCAGCTTATTTCCCAGGAGAGAAGAATGAGTGAAAATGGGCTGAGAGCTCTGTGGAGTGAAAGTCATTTCAGTTACCTTAAGACACCAAAAAAAAAAAAAAAAGACATGCATCAAATAAGACAATATGAAGGAAGAATGAAAAAGTTTCAAATTGCATCCACATACTTAATATTACAAACGGCATATTTGGCAGAAGCCCAGGAGATGGTCAGGGAACCATCAGGTTGACCAGATGCCCGGGAAGAAAGGGCCTCAGGCTGAGATGTTCTGGATGCAGCATCCTGCTCCCACCCACAACCCCCATCAGGTTGACCCTGTCCCCTTGTGGCAGCTCCCCCCAAGAGCCAAGGAGAGCTTGTCTGTTGCATGGTGGGGCCCCTCATTCCTTTCTCCCTCCCACCCGAACACAGAAGGCGCTGCTGACCAGAGGTCACTTTAGCCTACTTCCGGGGTCCCAAACTCAATGGAAGACGCCCAGATTTAACATGCCTCCCTGTCTCCTATCCCAGTGGTCAGCCGACAGCTTGGCTCTGGTCCTGCCGTTCACCTTCAGTACAGCCTGGTCCCCACTTTGCTCAATGCTTCTCCCAAGAGAGGATCTAGGTCTCCTAAGTCCATTTTCCCAGGGGGAAGAGAGGGAAGCAGTAGAACTACTAATTATTCTCTCCAAGTCCCACAGTCTGTTGAAAAGCGGGTGTAATTCTAGATCTAGTTATACTAGAACATAACTAGTATATCTAGTTAGTTGCGTTTACTTGGAGGACACTTCACAGTCTTGTACAGACCATGATAAGGCCAGGGACGAGAAATCCCGCAGCCTAGACCTCAGCGCGTGCAGGTGACATTACCCTGCAGGTGAAGCATTTGGCGATCTGCTCACTTGGGCGCTGCTGGAGCCTACTGCAGTCTCACCGACACCCTCGGACTCTGCATCCTCCGTCTGGATGGGCCGCGGCGATCTCTGCATGGAAGGCGTGGCCTGCCGACGTCTGCGGACCTCACAGGCAGTGATGGGCGCATGGGTGCGTGCTTCTTTCCTACGTCCTGTCCCGGAGGTAACCGTGGATGCACATAGAAAGAGACCTGTTCTCTCTCATAGACTCTCCACAGCTAACACGGCCCACACAGTCGATAAAACACCGTGTTCCATGAAACCCAGAGGCACGCCTGGTTTCGTGATTACTGGATGCGGCTGGAGGATCAGAGAGTCATTGGCAAAATGAGCACCCAGGCACCACCCAGCTGATCCTGCCGTCAAGCCGCGGTGGGGACGAAAGCATACGCTATCATTACACAATTTGTCGGAGATAAACCCCCAATTACGCTCCCCCTGTATTTTCTGCTCGGCTTACTTTCCGCACGCTCTCCCCGCCCCCTTCACAACGGCTCTCGTGTCTCCTGAGCGCCGCGGTGCCCAGGGACTCTCCCGCTTCTCGGGTGCAGTTTTCCCCCAGTCCTGTCGCCACGCTCTGACTGGTCACAAGTGCAGAAAAACCAGAGCCCCGTGTTGGGTGCTTTCGGGTGTCCTTCGGCAATGTGCTGGAGGGGACGGTCATCCACGGGATGCACGGTGTGCCCCTCCCGCGGTGCTCAGAAGGGCAGCAGAGGAAAAGGCAGCAGGGCAGGAGGGGCGGAGCATCACTCCCGGTGCCTGCCCGCAGCCCCCTGCTTCGGAACCAGTTTAAAATCAGAACAGCACACGGCCTGCAGTTCCGTAACGTCCTTGCTTTCTTCTCTCCACGGAAATCATGTTTTCACATAGGTTTCTGATACCAAGCAAACACCATTGGTAAGTCATTTTGGGGTTGTATTTTGTCTTTCCAGGAGAAAATATATGTTGCTATAATGTTAATATAATTTATGCCAAAGGCAAAGTGTTTACCTCCGTTCTCTCTCGTGTTTTCACCGGTGCTAAGAGCGCGACGGGGACCGGCGGCCTAGGGCTGGTGTCAGGTGCTGGCCAAGAGTCACCCAGGACCTCAGCAGGCATTGCCGTTCTACCCACGTGCAGTTCACAGGGGGCTTTCATGAGCAGTAGCTGAATTTTCTCCATAATCACCTTCTAATTTAAGTGAGATGCCTATGCTGACCAGCCAACGTAAGTCTTTTTAGTAGTCAAGGGGCTTCCCAAAGGTATTGCTCCCAGCTCAGGGGCCCACCAGAGACAAGAACTCGAAAGAGTGCTTCCACATCACTGCCTGTTCGTCTCCACGAGGCAGCAGACACTGGGCCAGAGCTCCCGGGCAACCCGAAGCCACGCCAGCTCCTCCCACGGGGTAGACCACGGACACAGGAAATAGCCATGATTCTGCTTTACCTGGTTTTCATTTGTTTGCTTGCCTGAAGTCAAGAACCCTGCTGAGCCAGCTGCAGTTTTTAAGGTTTGAACATTGGAAGAGGAGCCAGCATCTTACAAAAGCCACAACACGCCCAGACTGGAAAGAACCGCGGCCATTCTCCCGTGCCCTGTTCCAGTTGCCTTCTCTCCAAGGCACAGGCCCTTCTCATTTCTCGTTGTGGGGAAGGAGGTCAGAGGGCCACAGGTCTCGCCCAGAGCCGTGCGGCGTGTTCCCACCAGTGTCAGGACTGACCCCGGGCCACAGCTCCCTCTCCTCTGCCTCCCTCCGGACCTGCATCATCCACTCACTGGTGTCCTTCCGCAAACCCAGACTTTCCATGAGTGTGTGTGAAAAGTGATATGTGCAGGCATGGTGTATGACTTTGACCAGTCCTCTGCTGGGGCTCCTGTGGGCACCCCTTGACCATGGCCTTGGGGCTGCCCATCACCTCTCCTGTGTCTACTTGGACAATTAAAATCCAGGGCTGCTAGGCACAGGAGAGGATCCCCAAACCATCCCATCTGGGGTTTGGTGCTGGTGACGTGGGCACCTTGTGATTTTCAGTGATTTCAGACATGCATGTGCAAAATGGCCACAAGCACACGTAGCTCACATAGACACACTCACAACTCACAGAGTGCACACACAGGTGTGCACACATACACAGCACTCACACATAGCTCATATATGCATGCAGGCATGTGCTCACCCACACACCAAATGCACACATAGTTCACATGGCACACACACACATGCACACACACCGCTTGTTCACACACAAACATGCAGCTCACACATACCCATACAGCTCACACATGCATGAACACCCCCCCACAAAACTGACACATGTATATACAACCACACAACTCACACATATACACAGCTTGCACATGCACAAACACACACCCACACAGATCGTACAGCACACACATGCATGTAACTCGGCGCACACATACACATATGCATAAACACACTTCACACATATATGACCACCCACACCCACACAACTCACACATGCACATGCACGCAGAACACATGCCCACACAGATCACATGCTGCACACATGCAGTTGATTCAGCACATGTATACACGCATGCAACCACTCAGCTCACACATGCACACACAACCGCACACAGCTCATGCATGCACATACAACCACACAGCTCACACATGCGCACACAGCTCACACATGCACATGCAACCATACAGCTCATACATGCACACACAGCTCACACATTCACACAACCATGCACAGCTCACACATGCATGCACAGCTCACACATGCACGTGCAACCACACAGCTTACACATGCACACACAACCACACACAACTCACATGCACATGCAACCACACAGCTCGCACATACACACACAACCATGCACAGCTCACACATACACACATAGCTCACATGTGCACATGCAACCACACAGCTCACATGTGCACACACACAGACACATTGCTCCCAAGCTGTGTCATCTACACTGCGACCTGCTCTGAGTGACTGACCTGAGGAAACAAAAATCGGGGGGAGCGCTGTTGTGTCTGAAATCCGCCTGAGAGACACCGTTTCCCTGAGATTTTCAAATCGTCGGACACCTCAGACTTGGAACCACGCACAGATACAACACAAGCAGTCTGACATTTAGTGTCTGTCAGCCTCGGGGAAAGGGACCAGAAAAGGAGAGAACAGGCTTTGCCCCCCAGGATTTCTGCGGTGGGCGCCCTGGGGCCCCGAGGGTCTCCTTTCCCCCAGCCTGCCTCCTGTGCTGCACACCTGACCCCTTGACCCAGGGCTAGAAAGGCACCTGGGAACAAAGGCTGCTCCCCACCATCCCCCACAGCATGTTAATGTTTCATTAGCATTTCTTTTCTCTGGGAGCTGACTGGCAGCTCCGTCAGGACAGCGGTGAAGCTGATTTTCATGATTTTTTTCAACCTGCATAGTTCCTCTCCCTGCCTCTTCCTGCTGTAAATCAGCCAGAATGGCTCCCCTCATTATTACCAGAAGCGCTCAGCAGTCTCTAATTACTCTAAAGAATTTCTTATCTTTTCTTCCTAAAGCTGAGATTTCAGAGAGACAGGGAGAGAACCATAATTAACTGTGCAGCTGGGAGCCGTCTGCAGAGCCAAGGGCGGCCCCTCCTGCCGGCTGGGCTGCGTGGGGCTCCGGGGGCCCTCATGCTGGGGCGTCTGCAAAGCAGGGAGGGCAAGGTGTGTGACTCCGAGGATTTTGGGGTTGCTCCTCAGCGTCCATTTTAACAGCGAGATGACTGAAGAGCAGACACGTGGGAGCCGTGGCACACGTATGCCCCAGCATGTGGTCCCCACAGGCCTGGGTCCCAGGAGGCAGGAGTCCCGGGGGGCGGTACCCAGGCTGTGTGAGCCTTCATGGTGGCTCTCTGTCCGTCACCTGGGCATGCAGCCCCGAGGCTGGGGCATCTCTTGCCGGCAGAAATCAGGGAACGAGGCTTCCCCAAGGGAAGGCTGTCCCCTCCATGTGAGAAGAGAGGGGAGCCGCCATGCCAGATGAGCACGGAAGAAGGCATGATCTCACCAGCCCGGAGGCACGTAGCCTTGTCATTTGATTGAAAAAGCTCCTTTCTGGGACAGTATGCGCTTCATGGTCTGTGACTCACAAAGGGAGCCGAACGCAACCCGAGGGTCTTCCCGGTCATCAGTCTTTTCTCTGTCTCCCCAGACTTGACCCTGGCTGTCTCTTTGCGTTTTGTCACTCTGACAAGTCTCAGACTGATTATTTCTTGGGAAGAAGGAAACAGAAATGAGGATCGAACACAGCATGTACGGAACAGAAACATGTCTCATTGAAGCTGGAATCCAGAGTGTGGAGCTTCGTGTTCTCTGCTGGGGGCATTTCCGTCTGGACAGCTGGGGTCCGTGACGACGGAAGAGATCAGGGCTCTGCCCCTTCAGCCCTGGCGCACTCGAGACCGGCTGTCTGTGCGGGGGTCCCCCCAGTGACCCTCGTAAGGGATCGACAGGAACCTCGCCTGAGGGGGGACGGCCTCAGCTAACGGCAGGGATTACGCAGCCCCCGGAAGGCATTACCCAGCTCCCCTGTGGGTAGCAGCATGGCGTGGGTTTTTTGTGACTGGCGTGCCCAGCTTTGCGGTGGGAAAGCACCCACTGGGACTAGCCCAAGCCCCCCCATGTCCTGTGAATCTCGATGACCATGGCTGCATGGCGCAGCCTGAAAAGGCAAGCGGCCACCCCCACTGATCGGATGACCTGGTCTCCTGGGAGGCTGGGGGCAAACGGCCACTTCAGAGATGTGCCAGGTGACCCTGATGTCACACAGACTCAGGAGCCCTCCCCGGCCTCATATGGGGGCTGATCCGCGTCCGAACTGCCGAGTCTGCGAGGAAACCACAAGCTCGGAGCGGGGCGTCCAGCATTTCTGGCTGGAGACCAACGTGGCGCAGGGTCTTGGGGAAGCCCGACTATCCAGCTCTCTGCCCTTTCGTTCACCTGAGGACCGGTCTCGCGTCCGGTGGGCCTCGCGGGGCTCACAGGGAGGACCCGTGTGTGCACACGGGCCGAGTGGGGAACCTCGGGATTTGTTCTGCAGACGCAGCCCTGGGCACACGGGCATCAGTGCCGCCGTGGGCTGGAATCTGCCCCTGGGGGGAGCCAAGCTCACTCTCGACAAGACTCCCAGGCTCTCTGGGTCGAATTGCCTTGCTCTTTAAGGGACATGCCACTGACTGTCCTCTAGCCCGTGGGATTCTTATTTAATGAGGACCCTATGCTTTGACCAGGATTTGGTGTATTATTCTTCCAAAAGTCCATTGCTATTTGATGTACGATAGAGAAATACGAATTCCTCACTCCTCGCTGAATTCAGCATCACGTCGGCAGAAATTCCACGAGCCCACAATTCCACAGATGTTGTAAAAAAACGGCACGGCAGGGGTAGGGCACTCGGGATCCCGTCGCTCTGGGATTGAAAGCACATGGCAGGACCCCACGGTAACAGCCCAGGGGAGAGGCGCGGCACTGGCTCCTGCGTCTTGGATGAGAGTGATCGCCGTGGCCACTGGCGTTGCTCCTGAAAGGATGTGTGAGCACGGCAGGACGGTATCTGCCAGGAGCGCTGACCACTGAGAGTGGATGTGCCACGTCGGCTGGTAACATTAAATCCACGCCATCATGAGAACAGTAAGAGGGTAAGCGGTGCCCTGCCCGCTGCCGCAGTGGGTTCCTGGGGCACCAAGTAGGAACGTGCCATCCGGGCGAGAGAGGGGTCTCTGTCATTCCTCCAGTGAGGGAGCCAGCCTGTGGCCGCCCACTCCTGGAAGTCTACGTCCCATGCACAGCTTTCCGCACTGCGCTGCCTCTGGCTCAGGTCCAGCTCCACCGACTCCAAATATTTTCTCGCCCTCCTGGAAGCTTGCGGATTGCGTCCTGAGCCAGGAGACTTGGAGGCAACCTTGGGAAACCTGTTCGCACCTGGGAATGCAAGGCTGCCCACCCACAGAAGGTCAATGCCATCTGAACTTCAACGAGGCTCTTTGGGCGCTGCAGTCGCCTGCGTTCATGGCATTAGACAGGAGCGCCCCAACAAGGAAAAGGAGACGGGGGTGTTTTCTACTTTATCGATTGCATATTATATTTCCATCGTGTATTATTTTTTCTATTGATCACTTAATGTCTACTGTGAACACCATTTTTAGATATTGTGTATCTGGAGCAAGATTTATTTCAGAGGAAATGTATTTCTAAAGCCTGATAACAAAATAATAGAAAAACATGATCAGATTTGTGAAAGTTTAACTTAGACTGTCGAGAGACTACCTTATTTTTAGTAAGGGATATAATACTCTCCTGCGGCTAAGGAAGGTCTTCAAGATAAAAAGCTACAGGTGGTATTTTTCTGTCACTGTTTACTTGCGAAAGGCCTTTTGTTTTTAAAAGGCCCTGTCACAATGCAAATCTATTGTGCGAGAAGACGACACTCTTCACATTAGATTCTCCTGTCACCAGTTTGCCATGTCCCTCGACTGTTCACTGAGGGAGGTTGGGAACGACTGGCCACAGGACCGGTGACCGTTGAAGACGAAGTCGGAGAGAGGAGAACTCCTGGGGGTACAACGCCAGCATTCCTCACGCCGAGGATGAGCGCTTGGGAAGAGTTGCTGTCTTGGAAGGAGCCAGATGAATCGCTCTGACCTGGGGCCAGGCGTGCCTGCCAAGCTGGCAAAACCCACTGTCCACTCGGAGGACTTGGACGAGACTCCCCGAAACAGCGCGTTTTCTCAGGAGAAAGCTTAGGTGTTAAGGAAACGGCTACATTGGTGTCAACTCGGTCCCACGCGGCACGCCTTCTCTTGCCTGGGGAGACGACGAGGGCCGCGGCAGAGGCAGGAATGCTGAGATGCTGTGCCTCCTCGCCTCTGACTCTCAATTCAGAGGGACTGAGACGCGGGTCCTGCCCCCTGGACACAGCAGGACCGGCAGGTGGGTCTCCAATGGCGTGTCTACCTCACAAGCTCCTGGGAAGCAGGAAGGCCTTAGTTTCTGACCCCGTGGAAACTCCAGTCGTCTGCACCCGAACCACAGTCAGTCCGTATCGTTCACGTGCGTGACAAAGGTGCGAAAGCAATGGGATTTGGAGGGCGGAGCTTCAATTAGGTGGGACAGGCCTTGTAGACCCTTTTCTGCGGTCAGTGGTCCGTGAGCTGTGCTTTAAATACTGGGCTCGTGTGAGATCCCTCTCGGCAAAGCTACTTTGGGGTGGAGTATCGGTGTGCATAGAAAACCTCGAGGGTTTTCTGACTGGACAGTGTATAAAATCACCAAAGTTTTGTGTTGCCTCTTCTCTCTCCCAAGAAACAGTTTTCAAAACCTCGATGCATCTAACCTACCCATATGGCACAATCGGCCAAGCTACTGAGTTCGCTTGCCGGGAGCCCAGGGCAGAAGCCCCCCTGTGCTGTGGCGCCTGCGCTTTCAGTGGTGGTTGCCCGGGGAACGCGAGGCTGGGGCATCTGTTCGCTCTGGTGCAGCTGGGCTCTGGGGTCTCACAGGGAAGGGAGACACCAACAGTGTGTGAGCCGTTGCACCTGGGACAGGAATCCAGCTGCCCATACTTAAAGTCTCAACAGGAATTAAGTGCATGAAACGAATAGAATAACGCAAATTTCAACTGGTATGAACTCTTTTCAACACTGAGTCTCACACTGCTGAACCCTCTCCAGCTTTGAAAGGCAGAGGAAAAAGCATAGGGAACAGTTTGAGATATGCCTTCAGAGCTATGAAGTTCACGGATGAAAGTAATTCTACAGATCAGTGTTTCTTAAATATGGGTTACAGATCTCCCTCGGAATCCTAGGTTTTGGGGTCCCTCCCACCAGAATTGCTGGCTCTCTCCGAAAGGTTCAACACACATGGGGTGAGGCCCCCAGAACTGCCTCGTTAGCAAGCACTGATGTTTTACCCACTGATCCCCTCCCGCAGGATGGAGTTCTGTGCCACCCGATGCCCCGTGTGTGAGCAGGATCGCAGGGAGGGAGGCCTCGGAACTCACCACATGGAACCAAGTGTGCCTGGGGCATCTGCATTGAACCAAGAGTTTCCCCAAAGACTTGTCCACGTTCACCTTGGCCATGAGCGGCTCTGATGGAAACGTCCTGGATTTCGCGCTTCGTCCATGCATGGGCTGGGGGACCACGTGAACCAGAGCGCGCGTCTCATCCTGGGAGCAGACACGCACCACGGGGGAGGTGCCAGCGTGGGGTTCCATGCCTGTTGGGCTCTGGGGGAACAGCTGCTTCCGGTGCATCAGGGGTTTGCCTGCCCTTTCTTCAAGGCATAACTGCTAATTTGTAAACAAACACGGAACAAAAACAAATTAAGGGGTAATTTTTATCTTTACAATCAAGAGATCTGTAAAGAGCTAGAGGTGACTGTCAGGCTTTGAGGCCATAGCGTCTTCACCACAACCTCTTATTCGCAGCTCGAAAGCCGTCACAGACAACACCTGCACTGCCAAGGGTGGCCCTGTCCCAATAAAACTTTATTTACGGAAACAGGCGGTGGGCCAGCTTGACCCCCAGGGTGGCGTCGGACGGTGCATGAATATCGGGAGTGCCTATGGCCAGTCAGTCATTCTTCTCGGGACACTTCTGTGTCTGAAGTGTGGCTCCTTGGGCGCAGCCCGCCCCCGATTGTCGGCCCAGTTCCTTGCTTTTTCAACATCGGTTTTCCTGAGTCTCAACACCAGGCGCTCCCAGCCTTTGCTCTTCGTTCTCGGCTCGCCGCTCCTGGCTTGCTGCTCCCTCCCCCAGAATGCCCTGCAGTCAGAGGGCCCCTGCGATGACATCTCCAATATCCCCCACCTGGAATCCAGGTGAAGGCCCGCCCTACCCTCTCGGCCTCCCCGACCCAGATGGGCAAAAGCACTGTACATTCATCCTGGCTTCCTGTCGTCTCCACTGTCCTCTCGTCCTGTTTCCTGTGACGAAGGGCGCCCTGTGGGAGGCAACACCGAGAGCTCCCCCTGACCGCCCCGCCCCATCCCGTCAGGTCCCGTGTCCTGTACACTTTTCCTCCTAAACAGCTTTCAAATCAAAACACTTCTTTTCTGGATTTAAAAAAAAACAACTCTTGCAGATATTGTTATCATGTTATTATAAACGGTACACCTGCCCCTTTGCAAACAGCAGAGATCATGTGGAATAAAACAGAAGTGACCTAAGCAACCCCCTACAGGCACTTCGGGCCCAGAGTCAACCCCAAGTTTATGGCACGTTTTCTCGTGACAGCTGACCGTAAAGTGAGTGTCCCCAACAATTCTGTATTAACTCTAGCTGCCAATTCAGCTGGTGCCCCGCGGTTTACTAGATGGGCCTAAAAGTGCTTCAGTTGCATGCAGAGGTCCCCACAGGCACGAGGGTGTGGCACTAGGGTCTCCCAGGGGTCATGGGGTCCTGTGGGCCCGATGGCCTTTCCAGAATAATTTGAGTTGTGACTTGGACGGATGAGCAATTTTTAACTGGCTTGCATTTTGGTTTTGGGATTTAGGCCCGTAAACCAAATGGGATGCTGTGTGGAATCATGAGGTACTAAGAGGTCTAAGGTCCCCTCTGCTGAGGATGGAGGAGGAGGAGCTGCACGGTGAAGGTCCGGGCCACCCCAGGAGCCCGAGTGTGGTCTGTGTGCCTTTGGTCCCGGTCCAGCCTGGCTGGGATCCAGGCTTCCAGGCACCTCCCGTAGCCTCAGGCAAAAGCCTCCCCAGGCTGCCTCAGCTTTTCTCCATCCTTAGAATGACTTTCTAAATGGCTGTGCTTCCCCTTCCTCCTCAGTGGCTCCCCGCCACCTGCAGGATGGAGCCCCAACATCTCAGCCCTCGGACAGGGGTGCAGAGTGCTGCCCTGGCCCCACCCGCCCGCCCAGGCCCACCCCCACCTGGAGCTCTGGCCCCCTGCAGACCAGGGCCTGGAAGGCTCACAGGTCCATGCCGCCTGCTGCTTCCACAGCCCCCACCTCCGTCCTGGCCTCACTTACCTAAGGTCTTGCAACTCGTTCTTGAAAAACTCTACACAGTCCCTGAGTTTGGGATGTTGTCTAATGAGCAATCTGAACCAACCAGGGAAGTGGGAACAGACCCATAGACAGAGAGCAGGAGGATAGCTCTAGTGGGGGCGGGATGGGTGGAGGGACTGAGCTCGGAGGAAAAAGGACTCGTGGACAAGGACAACAGTGTGGTGACTGCTGGGGGCAGGGGAAAGAGGGGACTAAATAGTCTGGAAAAAATATAATAAAGATTAAATAAAATAAAAAAAATACACACAGGGAGAGGTTTGTAAGTATAGACTGCAAAAGAGGGTGGAATTGTCAGGTGCCTTTTCTTTCGCTTCTACTGTACATGCTCTCTGCGGGGAGTGTACGTCAGTCACGGGCGCTTCTGCAGCTCAGTGTGGGTGTTTGCGTCCTCAGCCGGGCTCCCCCGTCTGACTCTGGGTGCCTTCTCTCCACTCTTCACAACCGCAGCCCTCTCAGCTCACGCTCGCTCCACCACTGTGGTCATGCTGCCGCAGTCTGTCTGTAAGTCCATCTTGCTGGCCAGATTGCAGCCCCTGTTAGAGATCAGTGCCCACCCATGTCCTGTGCCAGAGCCCCCGCCCCCAGCCCCGCACTTGGCAGAGCTCCGTGAACAGTAAATGAAATAACCAGCATTTATAACCAAAACCTACTGAGACACAGGCCAGCTTAGGCCAGAGTGGCTTTCCTGCCATCACCTGCTGGGTGGGCCCGGGGCAGCCCTCCCCGAGGAGACACCATTTCCGTCCCCTTCCCCAGCACAAACACGCTGGCACTCTCAGCGTGGAAGCTGTCTAGGAAAATCTAAGTAATAGCGGAGTGTGGATAGACTTTATGAATATTCATGAGCCAAGGGTCTTAGCAGCCAAGCTAAGCACAGAATTACAGCAATTATCGGAATGATTTACACGCACACAAAAGCCAGCCCTGAGCAAAATTGTCAGGAGGCTGGAAGTCGGCTGTCCCTCCTGCCTGGCTCCCTGTCAGAGCCCCTGCAGGTGCTCAGCTCTTTGCCTGCCAGGAGGCTCCCGGGCCCCCTCTGCAAGCAGCCGCCTCCCGCCTCACACCTCGTGACAGGTCGCGTGTGACGGAGCCTTCCCCTCCACACTCAACAGGCTCCACTCACCCAGAGCTCAAGTCGTTAACTAGGCGACTGGCTAATGAATCCGAGTCCAGCTTATGTTAAGAGAAATCCGTCTTGCTCTGCTAGGTCAGCAGCTGTTGTCGGGGTTTAGCCCGATTTCAAGTCCTTTTGTGGTGAGCTTCCTTACCGGAGGGCCAGGTATGGGGGGCTAAAACTAGATTTAGCAAATGATTAAATAGATGTGGAAGAGCGGTAAGAGATAGAAGAGGTACTTCAGTATCACAGAACCTTACTGCAGGAAGAAACTGCAAACCAGGTAGTTCTGTGTCTCCCCGTGGGGTTTCATACGAGGTCGGATGGTGACTGAGGACTGGATTATTCTGTGACTTAAATCAGACGCATGGGACGGGTTGACGCTATTTATAGAAAGAGTATCTGAGTCTTCACTGTGGGTCTCTGAAAAGCAGCTGCGTGTCCTGTTCATCGCTGCCTGGCTTTACCTGTGTAAACTCCTTGTGACGGCACAGCTGTGAATAGCTTCCTGGTGATCTGCTCTGTGGGACTCTGTTCAGACGGGGCTATTCTAGTCCCACCTTGACGACGGTATTTACTCATTGAAATGTGGTTACAGAGACACTAATAATAATGCAGGGAACCATTTATTGTATACTTTTAAATCAATAAGCTGAAAAATAATACGTATTACCGAGGATGCCAGGCGCTGAGACATCGTGGGGTACAAGGCCCGATGGGAATGCTCCAGCCGCTCAGTGTCTCTCACCGGCCGCTTCTCCAGGGTTTTATTTGCTGCTGTCTGTTGTTCGCACGCGCTGCCCCTGCACGTAATCAAGCCACAGAAAAAACAGTGTTTAGCGCTCACCACTACTTCCAAATTCGTAGCAAAGAGACTGCCACCCTCACATTGGCCACACCTGTCCACGTGCCCTTCCCCCCTCACCTGTCCTCCCTCCCTGTAAAGACAAAAGGGCGCCAGGAAGGGACAGGTCAATGTGGCCTGGGGGTGGCAGCCTGTGCTCCAGACTGCAGGCAGCTGGGGGCGGAACTGGCCCCGCAGGCCCGTGGGGCATCTCGGGCAGGAAGGGCAGAAACAGACCCGCGAATGGATCGTCACGGAGGAATCGTCTTTTAAATCAGACAGTGAACACGGTGAGGAGGATGGAGCTTGTGCTGCGTTGTTGGATTTAAATCCGAATTCTTAGGACATTTCATTTTGATTGTATTTAATCGACAGTATCAGTCCACGCAGATTCGAAATAAAAAATGAATGAGTGACAGAGCCCTGCTGATCACGCAGCCCTGGACCCAGACAGGGCGTTGCAGAGAGGACCCAGGCCCAGGAGAGCGATGGGTCTGGGGCGCACGGCCCTCCCCGGGCTACCGGCGGGGGGGGGGGGATGGGCTCCAAGTGGGGGTTCCAGCATGTTCAGTCCAGTCCGTCCAGGAAAAAAGCCGGGATCTTCCTTTCCTGGCCCTTCCAACCACGTCTGTCTGAAACACTCTTTGCCGGTGTGAGCGAAGTGAGCGCCCAGATGTGTGGGCCGATGGGGTTACTGGCCGCCCCCAGGGCACCCTCCTCCCCTGGAAAAGTGACACCGGACGCAGTCGGGGTTGGAAAACCCAGGAACAGTTCTCGTCCCTGTCCCAGGTTGCCGGCAGGCAGCGTAGGTGCCCCCTGAGTGTTTTTCACAAGAATCTCAGGTTTGCATGAAACAAGACAAGCCAGCACACTTGGGGCGGCCGCCCTCGGTCCCTCGCCCGGCAGAGGGCTCAGCCAGAGCAGGAGGGAGCGTGTGCTGCCAGATTAATCTGGGAAAGTTCGTTCAGTTCGGTCTTGCTGGAGGCAGCGAGAATTTACTCCTTCTGATAGAAGTCCCCTCTGCCCGCATGTGGGCAGAACGTCCCCACGGAGTTCGAAGGTTCAATGTGGAATCGAGTTACTGGTTTCTCTCAGACTTCGGAAGCACCCTGCTTGTAATTTTTATTACCTGTTTTTATCAACTAGGAGGAATCGCAATGCTGTCTGCACATCTCTGTTACACTGTCCCTTTACGGAAACAGTGACGCGTGTGTCCCCCAGCCACACAAAGGGGAAATACTTCAGATCACACACGCGAGCAAGGCACCCGTGTCTCTGACCCCCAGAAATCCAAAGAGAAGCGAGCTAACAAAGGGCGCCTTACAGCTGGTCTGTCCCTTTCACCAGAGGATGACGTTGATGAGCTCAAGGTCAAGGGATCAGTCACCATCTGAGCCACTTCATTGGGGCTGGCTCAGAGCTCTGTCCCCGGCAAAACTGCGCCCCGTCACAGCCGTCTTGTAAATGTCAGCCCCAGCCCCCGTGGAAGCAGAGCAGAACACGAGGCTGGGCGCAAGCAGCTTCTAGCCAAACCCTACGAAATAATTATGAAATCATAGGCATCGTGGTCATGCCTCGTCCCAGCTGGCAGGACATTTGTGTGGCCGCTCTTCGTTCCTTTTTTTCAGCGTGGTCACCATGTCGGCCCGCTAATGACAATGCTCGGGTGTCATTCCCTTTTAGAGATGAAGAAACTGAGACACAGAAATGCTGTCCAAGGGGTAGGTGTGAGGCCCGGGGCTCCAGTCAGGTGCCCACACATTCTACCCAAAACTCACAGGTTGGCCATCAGGAAAAGGTGGCCTTCCCTCTGCGCAGGAAAGATAAACCTTTCTCTTTGGTGCAGTTTTGTGAAAAGGCAGGTGCATGTTGTCACAGGAGATGAGTACGGGCACAGCCCGGTGCTGCAGGGACAGTGGCTATCACAGCTGGGCGGGCGGAGGGTCTGTTGGACAGAGAAGGAAAGGACACCCCCTGCGTGGGCCCAGAGAGGGGAGGGCACCTGGGCCTCCCAGGCGGCGCCCCAGGGCCTGAGATGGGAGCCTGGAGAAGCTGCTTTTGCCCGTCTGTCCCTGGGCCCCCATTGTACAGAAATGCCTGGACCTTCACACCAGAACGTGTTTGACCATTGGCTGTGGGCTGTCCCGGTGGGGACAGGACCGGGGAGGAGGCTCCCTCAGCGGAGGCCAACCCCGAGACAGCAGAGGGCCAGGCCCCTGCGGACCGCCGTCACTCAGGGCCAGTCTAAGTCACCCTGCCGAGTGTCTGATGGGATCCGCGCCGGCCGGTGGGGCGGGTCTCGGGGTGTGCAGGGTGTCTGCAGTGTTCAAACTCATACAGGATGGCGCACACATTTGAAAGTGAATCCATTCACAGCAAAAAAAAAAAAAAAAAAAAAATCTAGACATAGAAATCCAGAAAAAAATCGAAACACTAAGATTTGGTAGCCCCAGACCACAGGCAGGAAGGCAAAGCCTGGCACGGAACACGGGCACTGTGGCAGCCAGACAGGGTCCCCGTGAGTGCACACGGCTATCCTCAACTCTACGATCCCAGGACGTTTATGGAAAGAAGCCGCATTTCTACATCCAGCTGCCACTGGGGCCGGAACTTCCAACGGAGTCCTGTCCTAGCTGAGACCGGCCCGCGACGTAGGCGCTTCAACCTCGTGAAGGAGGGACACCAGGGCACGGAATCCGGAACACCAGCCCCGATGGAGCCTGCTATTTTCTGAGCACCGATGTGGAAGCCCTGTGACCAGTCCCTCGGTAGGGGCCAGGAGCCCCCGGCCACGCCCTGGGCACGTGCATGATGCTTCCCTGTCCAGGGCTAACGGCTTAGGGTCTGTCCCCTAAACTCAGGTCCGGTGGGCATGTCCTGGGCGGGCATTTCCTCAGAATGTGCGACAGGCAGAATGTGCGTGACTTAGGCTCCTGGGAGACAGGGCGGCCTGTCCATTGCCTGCACCTCATGCCCAGTGTGATGGGTCAGGACAGAGTCACAGTGGATGACAACGTGAAGACACCAGACCACCGCTCCCCGCAGTCCTGTCAGACTGTCGCTTCTGTCCCCTGCAGACAGGCCAGCAATCTCCCTGCTCCTCCCCAGGAACCCCACCCCCCCTCCCCCCTCCCCGGTTAGGGACGCGGGTGTTAGGGTGGTGCGTTCTGTCTGAGGTCACCCACCGTGAGAGGAAGCGATGGCAACAGGAAGACACCTGGCCACGGCTGCCTGTGTTTGTTTTCAAGCCAAGTGACCAAAAGATGAGCCCTTTGACGGTCACTAGGTCCCAAGAAGTCCCCGAATTTCAACCCTCTGCTTAATTTACAACAATTAGATTTCATCCTAGTCTCCGAAGATGGATCCCCTCCCTATCTGTGGTCATCTCGGGGGGCCTAGGACTCGTCACCAGGAGAAAGCGCGCCGCCCGCGAGTGACAGCTCACCAGCCATCCTTGAGAAGGGACCCCGCTCCAGTCGCTCCGTTTCTCTGTTGGTCGGAAACCTCCCATCTTCCACGGCTCTCTCACACTGGGCATTCTCAACTGCCCTGCACGGGAGGCCTTCGGGTGCCGGGCGCAGGGGCGGGCACCTCACTGGCCCCATGTCGGGACTTGCCTCTGGTACTGCAGCACCTCAGCTGCTCCGAGGGTCCCCCCCACCCCCGCTGGTCCCTGTGTGCACACTCACACGGCAGTGCGCGGCAGCGCCCCCCACCCCATCACATGTGGCTGCCATGGCAAGCCACGGACGCATGATTAAGAAAGATAAGAGCTGAGACCTTAACTTCTAACTCAACCCTGGTAGTTTATTTTTTTTCTCCTGAGTTCTTAGTATTTTATGACCTACTTCATTTGCCCATGAACTCCAAATGGCTTCCAGATGGATCTGGACTTCATCTGACATCGAGGCAGCAAAGGGCCTCCCTTCCCCCGTAACCAGCGGCGGCAGGGAAAGCTGAGGGCCCACGCCGTAGAGCATGTGGGCCACTTAGGAGAATGGGATCCGACATCGGTCTTAGACAAAAGAGCATGTTTAGCAACGCGGGCCTTATAAAGGCGTTTTTAAAGGTGTTAATCAAGGAAGATTGGACTCCAGGTTTAAGTAGGGAATGCCAAACGTCCCCCTCACTTCCAATGAAACGTGCTCTGCACAGTTGAACACATCAGCTTCTCCAGGGGAATGGAACAGCCGCCACGCAGCCAGGCTGGTGCCATCCCGTCCAACCGACGGGGAAGGAAGCTGCCGCTCAGAGTTGTCACCTGACCGGCTCAGAAGCCATCCAGGTGACCAGTCACAGAGGCCTGTCTCTGGACCCCGGGTCTGGCACGTGTCGCGGTGCCTCCTGCTGCCGCGGCACTCTTTTCCTTCGGAGGGCCACACTTCCCGTTCGGAGCGAAGGCGGTCTTTTGCCAGTTTGAAGGGCGTGAGCAAGACCCGCTGTTGCCAACCTGTGCCCGGGAGAGCGTCTGTGAGCGGAGCTGCGAGACCATATTCCCACCCACGCTTCTCCACCTGCAGCGTGGCGGCCCCTTCGCCTCACACAGGTCGTTCTGAGTGGAGCGTGGCTCTCGCACTCCCTGTGCGTTGGAACACCTGCTGGATGGGAAAACAGTGACACCTGGGTCCCGACCCCCCAGACCAGAATGTAATCGGTTCAGAGAGCAGGCTCCTTGGAAGCTGCTCCCAGATGATTCTCCTATGAAGAACGTTGCAGAAGCATGGCTCTCACGGTCTCTGCACAGGCGAGGGTTCTGTTCCAGCTTTCTCTGCACCTGGCCATGCTTGGGAGCAGCCCGGACACAGGCTCCCAGGCCCACCCTGGCGATGCTGAGACTGGTCGTCCGTCTGGGTGGACGCGAAGACTGATGCAGCCAGTCCACGGTGGGCGTTTGGGGCACTGGGCATCTCTGGCCCCTACCGTGTTGACCAACTGGACAAATGGGTTCTCTCAGACTTTGGGAAGGAAATACATTCTCTTAAAGTGGCCAGAACCTCCAAGAAGGTTATTTCTGAAATGCAACGGCAGTTACGCATAGTTTTCTCCTCGCAGGCTGGCATCTGTCTTAAGAACAGAACGGTGTGGTGGTGTTTGAAGGCAGAGCCTGCGGAAAATATAGGGCAGATGAGGTCATAGGGGGACCAGTGTCTTTAAGAAATGCCAGAGAGTTTGCTCCCAACATTGTGTGTGTGTGTGTGTGTGTGTGTGTGTCTGTGGGGGCACACACACGGGGGACAGGAATCTGAGGGTGCAGAGTGGTCATCTCCAAGCCCATAGGAGGGACCTCACCTGGAACCGAATGGTCTAGCGCTTTGGACTTCCCCGGCCCCCAGAACCGTGGGAAATGCTTCTCCTCTCCATCCATGGAATCCTGTCACAGCGTCCTGCCCTGACCAGCACCGGAAGTGAACGCGGCCATGTCTACCACGGCAACTCAGACAGGGTTTCAGCGTTCCCGCTGATGAGAATTATGTGAAAGTAGACCCCTTGGTTGGTCTTTTGCTTTAGAATGTTCCTTATTTGGGAAGCAGTCTGCTGCTACTCAGTCATATTTTATTGCATTCGTTCATCACCTGTCCTTAATGAAAAAGAAATTTAAGTAAGTGAATGGTAAGAGGGATCAAATTATTCTCCAGAGCTGTGGAGGGTGTTTCATGCTCCCGAGATGGTATCTGAATGCCTGAACATTTGTATACAAATTGAGCAAACATGCAAATCAGTATTCTGAGACTAAAGAGACACAGAAACGATCTTGGAAATTGCATTTAAGAAAAAAATGACAGCATCATGTTGATAGACACAAAAGAACTCTGATGAAAGCAGCTGTTAAATTGTTAATTTAACATAAAGATGGAGCTGATGACTCAAAAATGAGCGAGCGGGGTTGGGGGAGACGCTCTGCGCTGTGAATAGCGCAGACGGCCACAGCCGCCCGCTGGCTCTAATTTGGGGTTGCGCTCTCTCTGCATTAGCAGAGCCGTTAATAAATCACACGGGCAAGCAACGGGGACTGGGAGCGCTCCAGGTGCCTGACGATGCCTCAGACACCCTCACCACATGTTCGGTAGGAGTCATGTGAGTTCACAGACAGGGCTTGGCGATCACGCATGGCGTTGCTCTGGGCACAGCCTCCTGCACAGCTCTGGCGGCAGGTGACACCGGTGTCAGGGCTCCTGTAGCCAGCCCTTGGGACTCTCTGAGTCCTTTGTGGACATTCAGTGTCTGGGCTTATGGGTCAGCTCACAGTTCCTTCCCCTGGTATTTCCAAATAGACACGCACACACACACACATGCTTGCACGCACACACACACACATGCTTGCACGCACACACACACACATGCACACACACTCCACAGAGAGGAAGGGTTTAGCTGTGAGAAGGACAAATGAGCTGGCTATTGGAACCGGGCTTGCTGGGTCTCCGTGCTCCGTGGAGACAGTAGAGGGTCCTCCCCAGTGTTGGAAGTCAGAAAGGGGAGCTGAAGCCCGTGATCAGAAGGAAACGCATGCCGTCCGCCCTGCAGTAACGGACAGACAGGGTCCGGGGAGCAACGGTGTTGGTCAGAACCTACCTTACAGGGCAGCCTGGCCCTGTATGAGAGGCCTGCTAGACAAAGGGTGTGGGGCCATATAGGATTTGAGTCCCGAGCTCTGGGGGCTTTTGACACAGAGCCCTGATGCTTCCGACCATGAGGGTGATGGCCTCCATTCTCGCCCAACATCGTGTTGATGGTAAAGCCCTTCGGTTCAAACAGAGGGGACCAACCCTGTCCCTAGGCATGCTACCCAGAGGGTTTTGTTCAACACGTTGCAAATGACCAGGCAGTGGGAGCACCCGTGACACACACCAAACGTAGAGATGTGTGAATCAACACCTTGAACAAGATGTGTTGTAGGCAGGGCGTTCCGCCCGCGAAGGGGACACCGTGTGGCAGGAGCCCTGGCTCCCGGCCTTTGAATGGAGACAGTAACTGCCAAACGCTTGATTTTGAGAAGAGACTCGGGATCTCTCTCGTCTACAGCTCTTCTCACGGGATGTGGGTCTTGGCTCAGACTTCCTCTTGGAAATAAAACGCTCGGAGTCACACTCAGATCAGGAAGGGCAGAGCTTGTCACCAGAGGACCCTCTCCCTTCCCTGGAGAGGGGAGGGGCTTTGCCCCTGAACATATGCACGTGCCTCCATGGATCTCACTTGACAAGCCACGTGCCTGGTGCCACGGGGTCTGTGGAACGATGGGTGAAAGAACAGCGTGTCTGACTCTAAGAACGTTTCGTTAGAGAGATGAGTGGGAAACCATTGTCGGGCGCCCGGATTCAGAGCAAACTGCTGACCCCCCTGTCCCCAAGCCTCAGTGGCCTTGTTTGCACAGCGAGGGTGATGCTAGCCTTCGAATAATAAGGTAAGAGATGTAAAACCCTCATTGCAAAAAGGATTCCCAAGTTACTTGCCATCATGTCTGTGTATATAATGTATCATTCTTCATTAGGTGCTTAGTATAAAAATAAAGATCACGGTGGCTAAGCTAAGAAAAGCTAGTGTTCTATTAAAAATAAAATTATTTACATTTTCCACAGGGTTGTGATTTTAAAAGTAGCCAAATACGTGTGGAGAGTGTGTAGCACTAGCAGAAAATGGTGTCAGTGCCGTGCTGGGCTCTGTTTATTTTATCTAAACGAATAGCCTCAAGGATAATATCCAGCTTTGGTTTCTACTTATTAATGTGTATTTAACAGATTCGTACAAGAGCCCACTCAGAGGAAAGTGACCAGGATTATTAAATTTAAATCAAGAGGTGAAGAAACTGCTGGTGAAGGCAAGGGTGTAGAAAAGTAGTCAGAAGCATGACCTAATCACCTCCGAACGTTTTCGGTGCTGCCTGGGTACCGTGACTGGCTTACGTGGCACGTGACCTGGAAAAGGGGGAAGGAGAACAGAATGACCTCCAAGTAGGATGAGCACTTGATATTTGGAAAGAGCCCAGGAAACACAGGTGCCTTGCAAGATGTGACACCTGTTTGCTGTCATTCTACCCAGCAAAGATTTGTGGGCTGCATTGTCTTCCCTGGCACCAAGTTAGCTACTCTAAGGATTCAAGAAACCTAAGAAAGTGTCTCTGTTCCTAGGAAATGCGGAGCCAAAACAGGAAATACAGCCCAGAAGCGAGGAGACGGGGCTGTAGCGGGGGAGAAACTCTTCCTTGTATGTTCACCGAGATGGTGTATTTCTCTCCCTCCTCCCCATAAAAAAGTCTCCGAAGTTTAGGTGACAAAGAAAAATGTTTTATTTGGGATAGAAAGAGAGAAACGCTGAAGACAGATGTAAGAATGAGACTCAACAATGAAGAAGAACAGAAGTATTTTCGATTCTACATTGTTCACCATGCATTTTGGAAGCATGCCTTTGCAAAGATGTAATTAGGGGTAATGAGGTACAAAATTTCATGTACAGAAATGATCTTGTTGAGGAAGTTTGCACAGACAGTGCCACTTAAAAAAAGAGTTTGAACTCTCTGTTAACTCCATGCCAAATAATCCCTGACTTTTCTTTAGATCCAACTCCAGTGGAGTTTGAAGAAAATCAGGAATTTAAGTAAATCTTCTCTATAACTCCCCCTTTGATCCCCCATTATGTGATGCCGTTTTGAAGTTTCATGTGGCCGTATTTTATCAATCCCAATCTTAAATAATCACAGCCTTCAATAATCCGATGGCTTTTGTTCAACATTCACTGATTAGCCACATCCTCACCCGCATTCCTCAAGTTCAAGAACTTGGACAAAGTGTGTGCTCATCACAGAGAGCCGTTCCCCTCGAGACCACTGTGGAGGGAGTTAGCCTCTGTAAATCCTCAGCGGGGCTCAGAGTCCAGCGCCAGCAACCGCCCCCCAACACACGGGGACGGGCTGGCAAGGCCTGGGGGCCGCCTCTCAGGTCCAGACCCTCTACGACTTCGTTTTTGAAACTTGTTTCTCAACTCTGACCTCTCCCAGCTTCCGCCCAATGGAGATAAGGTTCTTTTCCATAACACGTTACACGCTCTGGTTCCCTTCTCACGCGTGTGCAGAAACACGACAATGGCCGGGCAGCCCTCTGGGAACAGACGCTCTTCAGCCCCAGGGACGGTTCACAGCCTCTCTCTTTCCCACGGTCACAGCCCCGCGGGACCTGCTTGTCCCAACTTTTTCTCCTTAGGAGACGTCTCGCAAAAAAGGGAGCCTCCACGTGATCAATATTGCCTTTTTGTGTAGAATTTTAAAAATGACTATTTTCTGGCACTGTGGGCTGAGACTCACCGTGGTTCTTAAACTGGGCTACCCATCAGAATCATCGAGGTGGTTCCAGTACATAGTTGAGTTTGAGGAGCACTGATTTAGAGAAAGGAAGACAGATACAAGCTAAAAAAAAACACCTCTAAATATCGGTAGTGGTCTTTCCCTTGGTCAGGTGAAGACTGAGATGTTTTCATCCGGGGAACGTTCACCTCTTCCCCCGCCCCCGAGGGCGCCACTTTTAACGGAGCCACGAGGATCCGTGCTGGTGGTAAAGGTGAACGCGCATTTTTGGAAGGGACTGTCAATAACGCAAACCCGAGGTAGAAGGTGACACCTGAGGGGACTGAAGGGTGGGGCCACATTTTTATTTATTAACATTTATGCCCACCCCAGTTCTGTTATGCAAATACTCTAACAGATTGTCCCACTACATATTTACTACTTTGGGTGTTTGTGACTAATAACTGATCACATATGACCTGACGCTCAGTGAGGAAGGAAGATGAACGAGGGATTCCGCCTAGGAAACGTCTGGTGCACGGCCTGGCTAGAGGTGTGTCCAGTGACATGTCCAGGCAGTGTCAGTGCTGGGCTGGGTTTCTCCAGGATGGAAATAAAGGACAAAGCGTGCCTCTTTCAGGGGTCATCGCCAGTTCTGGGAATGCACAGGGGACTGGTCAGACACGTGTGGACTTAGGTCATTGGTGCTATATTTTGTCTTTCATTCATTCATTCATTCATTCAGTCCAAGGAAATCTGACTTGTTTCGGGCTAAGCACAGAGAATATAATGATAACAAAACCAGATGGAGTCCCTAGAAAATGCTACACAAAATGAGTACATGACAGTAAGGAGGAAAAGGAAGGAGGTGTGGGGGGCAGGACAGAAGGTCCATCGAAGGAGGGGCACAGAGGCTGAGATTCATGAGGTGCCTCCTCTCCAGAACCTCAGGCTGAGAGCTGCACCCCACGTGCCGAGCCTCACCTTTGACCTGGAGGGTGATGAGAGAGCATCAGTGAAAGGAGCAGGGCCGGCACGTTCGGACCTGGGGTGAGCACAGTATTTTATTTTGGGGGAGTCGATTCATACGCGCTTGTTCAGATATCGTACCCATCACCCACTAACTCGGCTTCCACATCTACAGAAGGGGGGGGCGGCAATTCTGAAGGACACCAGAAAGTGGCACATTGTAGGTGCTCAGTGTGGGGCACTTAAAACTTTTTACTTCTTAATTTCTACTGTCCCCACCCCATCCCCCACTCCACACCCCTCCTTATTCCAGATTGGCACATACAGGACACATTTGCCATTTTTCCTGGGTATAGGATACGAATTTCTCTTCTGTCTATGCTTTTCCTGGGTTTTAGATTAACCTAGAAGAGGCTCGGTGACAAAGACTCGTTGCTCTCTGTGTCTTGTTAAGTGGCATTTAAGGAAAGATCATTCCAAATGGATACATTTTCTGTGCCTCGAGGAAGACACGGCAGGGTCAGTGCCCTGTCCGTGTGGCCACAGGACTTCTCAGTCACAGCAAGGCTCAGGGCAGCACTGCTTCCTGGGCATGAACGTCGCCGGGATCCCTGGCCAGACCCCACCCCCGCCACCCAGTGTTGGCTCCACCCTCTACTCTGGGCTCAGTGCCAACGTCCCCGTGCTCAGGACGAAAGGCCTGGGACTCCGGGACGAGATGGAAGAAGGGAGGTCACAGCAACCAGAGAATGATGAGCATCTGGCATAGAAACCAAGGAAACACTTAAAAAAAACCAAACTGGATCACCGGTTTTGCAGTTTGCTCACCGTAGTGTTGCTAAGACTTCAGTCCCCTCAACAAGGCCACCAAGGTCACTGGAAACATGTGTTACGTACTTAGGAAATAGTAGCACTGGGTGGGGAGGTGGGATTGGAGTCCTCAGCACCTTCATTTTCTAGAAGGAGACAAATTCTTCAAACTTTCTTCGGGATTCTTCAAGGGTCCCTCCAACCTCGGAGTCCGAAGGTTTCCAGTCCGATGCGTGTGGGATGCAGATGAGCATGGGCGCCCACGGGTGTTCTAGAAAATGGTAGTAGAAAATCACCGCTTAGATTTTTGCTATAAAGTACTATAAATTCATTATATAAAATCTTGAAAAACATAAGAATTATAAAAAGAATATAAATGACCTGTAATCTCACCACCACTTAAATGCCCATTTAAAAAATTCATCTAAATACATATGCAAAAAGCTATGCTATTTATACAATTTTATATCCTGTCTTTTCCACTTAAAATTGTGTCTTAGTATTTTCCTATTCACTTAACAATTGAAAACCTTATGTGGGAGACTTCTGGCAAGATGGAGGCGTAGGTAGACACACTGTGCCTCCTTGCACAATCAAAAGAAGAAAAAATTCAACTTAAATAAACAAAACCAGCCAGATCTGACAGAAAATTCTGAGCGGAAGTCCGACAACCAAGGAGTTAAAGAAGACACGTTCATCCAGACCGGTAAGCGGGGCGGAGCCGGGCGGAGAGCACTTGGCAAGACGTGGTTTGTGGAGTGGGGCAGGCAATGCTGCAGCTGCTGGGAGAGATCTGCGTCGAGTGAGCCTGGCCAAAACGTGGCCAGCACCCGGCCCACCTGGAACCAGTGGGGCCAAGATCGGTGGACCAGGCGGGTCCTCATTTGCATGCAGATAAACTGGGAGAAAAAGCTGGGAGCAGAGTGGACCGTGCAGCAATCCACCAACGCAGGGAAATACAACCTCAAACCACCAATTGAGGGCACCTGTGGGGGCTGAGGTGGCAGCGGGAGGAACTTCTGGCCTCACAGGAGAGTTCATTGGGGAGACCCACCCACTCACCCCGGAGGCAGCGCAGGGGGGGTCCAACTTGCTTGGGGGTAGCAGTGTGGAAAGTGGAACAAGCGCCATTGTTCTCTCAGGCCCCGCCCCCACAGAGAGCATCACAACACAATGATGAGGGTTACCCCGCCCTGGTGAACACCTAAGGCACCGCCCCTTAAAGTAACAGGCGCACTGAGAAAAAAAAATGGCCCAAATGAAAGAACAGATCAAAGTTCCAGAAAAAATACAACTAAGCGACAAAGAGAGAGCCAAGCGATCAGATGCACAGTTCAAAACACTGGTAATCAGAATGCTCAGAGGATTGGCTGAATTTGGTCACAAATTAGATGAAAAAATGAAGAATACACTAAGAGAAATAAGGGGACATGTGCAGGGAACCAATAGGGATGAGAAGGAAACTGGGACTCAAATCAACGGAGTGGACCAGAAGGAAGAAAGAAACATTCAACCAGAAAAGAAGGAAGAAACAAGAATTCAAAAGAATGGGGAGAGGCTTAGGAATCTCTAGGACATCTTTAAACATCCCAACATAAAAGTCATAGGGGTGCCAGAAGGAGAAGAGGAAGACTAAGGGATTGAAAACTTATTTGAACAAATAATGAGGGAGAACTTCCCCAAGCTGGTGAAGGAAATAGACTTCCAGGAAGTCCAGGAAGCTCAAAGTCCCAAAGAAGTTGGACCCAAAGAGGAACACACCAAGGCACATCATAATGACATTACCCAAGATTAAAATTACGGAGAGAATCTTAGAAGCAGCAAGAGAAAAGGGGACAGTCACCTACAAAGGAGTTCCCATAAGACTGTCAGCTGATTTCTCCAAAGAGACCTTGCAGGCAAGAAAGGGCTGGAAAGAAGTTTATCAAGTCATGAAAGGCAAGGACCTACATCCAAGATTACTCTACCCAGCAAAACTTTCATTTATAATGGAAGGGTAGATAAAGTGCTTCTCAGATAAGGTCAAGTTCAAGGAGTTCATCATCACCCAGCCTTTATTATATGAAATGTTAAAGGGACTTACATAAGGCATGGAGGGTTATCAACAGGGGAGTGGGAGAGGGAGAGAGGAGGAAAACGTACAGGGAATAGGTAGCATAAATGGTAGGCAGAAAACAGACAGGGAGAGGTTAAGGATAGTATAGGAAATGTAGAAGCCAAAGAACTTATGTGTATGACCCATGGACAAAAACTAAAGGGCGGGGAATGGGGAGGTGTGGGGCAAAGGGGAATAAAGGGGGGGAAATGGGACAACTGTAATGGCATAATCAATAACATATATTTTAAAAAAAGCAAATTACTTTGCATTTAAACTTTATTTTATGTACAAACATCACTGTGTTTCCTTAACCTTTACCTATCAGAATTGTATAATACTTTTGAACTTCAACTCAAATTCTATCTTTCCATATTTCTTCTTTCATTTAATTAGTGGTAATGAAAAATTTAGCAATTAGCATCACAGAAGGCAAGAATTAGGTTAATAGAAATCTTGGAGATCTAGGACGACACCAGTAATTTTTTTTAATAGATGTAGAAACAGGGACCCACGGGGAGGTTCAAGCCACATGTATTTGCTTCGATGTGTGCAGTCTTGCCGCTACCCCAGGAAACGAGAGGAACTCAGACTCACAGCGACTTTTTAGCTGTCTAATTAGCTGAGTATCTCTGAGCCAAAGTCTGCACTGGACCAGCGGCTCCATCTACTTCTCTTTCTGGGAGGAAGGTGAGGACGCGGCAGGGATGAAGTCCGTGGCCGGAGGGTGATCCTGCTATCAGGGCAGGTTGGAAGTTGCCCGGTCCACGTCTGGAGAAGGCGAACTTTCCCTCCGCAGTCACTAACTGGGACTGGCACTGCCCGTGTGAGAGCCACTTGTATTTAGCTTTCACAAAAGTGCCTTCTAAACATTACTGAAAATAAAATATAAACTACATTAAAGAAAAATATGAAGAATAATCCCGATGTGCCCATGTCTCCACCAGGCTAGCAGAACCTCCAATCACCTGCATTTCCAGGCATAACGGGATTTCTCTATTTATCTTTTTATTTTCACTTCCCAGCATGCCACAAATGGCCTCATGTTTTTATCAACTTCACATCTTGGGGTATGTATGCATTATTTCATTGTATTAAAACTGTATAATGCACACACACATCCCTATAGTGTAGGACTAGAGTTTATTTCTAAGGTTCTCTTGCCATTCTATATAGTGCCGCAGTGAACATTTCCGACAAAAACATGTGATTTGCAAAGATATTATTTGTTAACAGGTAATCAGGAAAAAAGGAAAAAGAACATTATCCTAAAGGCTCAGAGGAAGTTCACAAATATAAAAATAATTGGATGCAGGAAGCAATCTCTGCTTTAAGAGAACGTGTAATTGCCAGTGTGAGGCAAAACCTGCTCTCCTTTGAAGCCGATCCTGAAGCCTCCAGGACGGGAAAGACGGAAGCAGAGACGACGCGGGATATGGCGGTGAGTCAGCAAGCCAAGCGCAAAAGCGTGAGAATTAACAGCTTCACTGCAGCTCTCTGGAGTGGCATTGGGGACAATTGAATCATTGATGTCCAGGACACACCGAGTGCCCTCCCTTCAGAGGTGAAGAAAAAGACAGACTTCAGAAGGCGGCAGGAGGTGACGCCCAGAGCGGGAGGCTGAGATTGGAGAGCTAGTCTGAAAATGGAAGTTCTTGGGTTAACAGCTAGACCACAAAGACGCGGCAGGGGAGTCAAAGGCATAATTAACAACTTGCATGAGGAAATAAAAATGAAGCCCCCCCTCCCCGGGGAGAGAAAAGGTTCATTGTGTTCTGAGAGGCAGAGTAAAAACAAACCCACTTTATCTGACCCCCTCCCTCCAACGCCTTGGACCTCACAGGGCTCCCAGGCCCGCCGCTGTCCTGGGCCGCGAGGGAGTGGGCATTTCTGTGCAGACTCTGCGTCCAGCCCGAGTCACCTCATGCAGGCTCTTCTGCCCCGAGCCTCCTCTGACCCCTGCCTAGCACGCAGGGCCCGAATGTGAGGGGTGGTGATGGTCCCCAGGGCAATTCCCACCACTGGGGGACCAGAGACCATGGTGACAACTTGTCTCCATGATCCCCATGCCCACAACATCGAAAATCCTTCGTAAAGAGTCCGGCACAGAAGCAGAATGGTGTCTTGGGTGTCTGTACAACTTGGGAATTTTATACGGATGGGATCCAGGGTGATACTGGCCAGCTGGACGCCCGCCCCCAGAGCCACCAGCCAGCATCATGGACATGGAATTGGCCTTACTCTGCTCCCGAGGGCGGCCTTTGATCTGAAGTCATCTTCCACTGGCAAGGTGGAGGCTTGAATGGCAGCCAGGGTTTGACTGTCTTGGCTCTGGGCTGGAAGGCAGGCAGCTTTATCCACAAGACTAAACTCCCTGGGCCATTCTCTTTGTGCACTCCTACAGAGTAGAGGCAAGAAGACTCGCTGAGATTGCAGAAAACTCAGAGGCGGTAGGCTGTGTGAGCAGGGAAGAATGTAAAAGAAGACCAGGTGGCTTTCTCTGTCCCTGTCCCAGACTCTGTTCCCAAAGAGAGACGGGGCTGTTTTCACAGAACCACGCATCACTCCGGGCCCCGCTGAGTTCTCTGAAAGGGTCCAGGGGTGCTGGGAGCTGGTTCACTGTGCACTGCGGGGCTGGAGTTAGGATTGTAATTGTGTGAGCCAAGAACGACTCCCACGAACACACGCCACAGGAACAACAGTCTCCGATACCGAAACAACACCTCACAGGTTTCTTCGACATCATTGTCTGCGGCCTCAGAGACGGCTAAATTTGGCATAATTCTGAAAATCAACGGGATTGGTGTATTTCCAAAGTGAAATGACTGGAAAACCTTTCCGAACAGATGGGGTGGGGGACATGAACATGGTGGACAAGGTCAACTTGATTGGGTTTCTGCGTCTCCTCAATCCGATCGTGCTTTTCCGTCCACGACCATAAGACACTAGCGTGTCGTGTCTGCGACCGCAGGGTCAGGGCCTCAGGAAGCCCGACGGCCCTCCCTGGGGACAGGCACCCCTGGAGGCCAGCTGCCTTTCAGCCGCGACACCAGGTGTTGTTTCCAGGCTGCGTGGACTACAACCTCCGCTTTTCCTCTCTTACTAGTGCTCAGCGACGCGAAGGCCTTCTCCCAGGACGTGTTACCTTGAAACGAATAAAATTCAGCGCTTATTGTAAACTCGGAGAGGCTCCGATCTGGGGGGCAGGACGGCTTCAGTGCGGTGGGTGAGAACGGAATCGTGGTAAACTGGGAGGGCTGGCCCCTGCGAACGAGGGTCTCGCTGCCGAAACTAGCCGATTACCGCATGAGAGGGACGCTTCAGTGTGACAAAGGGAGAACCGGGGTGGCGGAGTCACCACGGATCTTGAGAGTAAATCGTTACAGTCGGCCTCTCTCCAAGCACAAAGGACGTGACCCACTCCAAGCCCAGGCCAGCTAGAAAGCTCATTTACTGAGGTGTGCACACCCCCAAGTTTCATCTGCTTGTCCATGGACACTTGGCCACTCTGGCTGTGACTGATCTCAGGTGTCCACTTCTTGCCCTTTTCTGCCCCTTGCTCTCATGCGGCTGACGTGTCCACCCAGCTGCATCCCACACGGTTCCTACAAAGTGGGACCATGCGTGTCACACCAAGCCCCCCATCCCCGTTTCACCCCATCCACGTCTAGCTTGCCATTTCTTCCTGGCCGTACTCCTGGCTCCACTCCCTGTCTGGAACCCTGAATTAGCCAGTCACCTTGACTCTTTGTTTGCTCATTTCCTCCAGTTTCATGGAGATACAGCCGACAGGCACCGCTGGGTGAGTTTAAGGCGTGCGGCAGGACTTCGCAGGCAGACATTGCGGAATGATCACCCCGAGAACCTGAGTGATGCCCATCACCGCAAGTAGTCGCGAAGGCATCTTTCCCTCGCGGTGAGAGCTCCCAGAGGCTCCCCACGGGGGGAGAGCAGCTCAGTGGCGTCAGGCCCCCGGGCAGCACGCTCCCTCCCCAGGGCTGGTTTGTCTCACAGCTGGAAGTTTGTACTTCTGACCCTGCTCACCCGCCTCCTCACCCCCACCGCTAGCAACGCTGATCTGTTCTCTGTTTCTACAAATTTGATTGTTTAGATTCCACAGCGAAGTGTGACCTGTTGGCATCTGTCTGTCTCTCTCGAACTTACTTCCCTGCCGTGACTCCTCCAGAAGCATTCTCGACCTCAGCGTGCCTTCGCTGTTTGCGGCTTTGTCCCCTCTGGCCAGCATCCTCCGCTCTCCGGGCTCACTTCTCTCTTCTGCAGTCTCCTCCCTGAAGAACACACACGCCAGCACCCTGGCATCTTACATTTATGCCCCCAAGCAGATCCGCCACTGCCCAGAACCTGGGGTCCCTGGTTCTGGTCCCCAGTCTTCCCGAGAGGACTCGGGGGATTCGGAAGCACTCCTAACTCACTAACAACATTTGGTCCGCCTCTCTCTCCAGCTGGAATCCGCCTTTCTGCTCACAGAAACTGCAGGTCTAGGGTCAGTCTGTTAGCCGTTCAGCGCTAGACACACGTCTTCCGACAGCAGCCGAAAGGGAAGCCCCCGGCAGCCCCCCCCCACCTCCCCCCATCCTGTGCAGCATCCAAGAGGCGCATTGAGGGAGTTTCTGTGCGGACAAGGACACTCGTCGGTTGTGAAACAGACTCCGGGATGAAGGTGTCTCACTAGGTCCCACTTGGGGGTGCACCAGCCGCATGTTCTATGACTTTAAGGCTAGGAGACACCAGAGGGTTCCCGGAATTTCAGCGAAGACCACAGAACCCAGGAGCCCCGTCAGGCATTCCGTTCAGCCATCAAAGGAAACACTCTTCCTGGTCGTCAGGACGACACCGTGGCTCTTCCCACGCGAAGTCTGCCTCTTTCTTTGAGACGAGAGTGTTTACTTCGCACCTACTCGGGGCCCGCAATGTTTCATGGGAATACGCGGCACTTTGTCTGCAGCGACAGCGTAGGAACCCCTGTGAAGGCAAACAAGGCAGCCAGGACCTCGTCACAGCTCTTCCCAAGGTGTCGCTGCCTCTTTTCCAAGTGCGTGGGGAGACCCCATTCAAAGCCCCAGGGATCAAAAATGGTCAGCGCTGCTCTCTGTCCTTGCAGGATCTGGGGTGCACTCCGGACAGGTCAGCTCTGTAATCGAGGGGCGGTTCCGGCCCTGCGGTCGTGACTGTGGCCGCCCGGACACAGCCGCCTGCTGTGTGCCCCCTCGTTGAACTGCCGCCAGGGACTGGATTCCAGTTCCTGCTCGAGGGCCGCTCGGTGCAGCTCCGTCTCCTCGGTGCAGCTCAACCTGCCTGGACCCGCGGGCACTGCCCGTTTGTCCCTCTTTCTTTTCTCCCCCACCTTCCCCCAGCACCACAGTCAGATCGCTCCTCCAGGAAAACAAACTTTACTCAAAGGCAAACAATGATCAAAGAGGATCTTGCCCTGGCTCCTACTTGCTGAGGGCACTGAAAAATAGTCAAATGACATAGGAACAACCCCCAGAAACACAAAATAATAAAAGCATTTCCACATAGCAAATAAGGGTGTCATAACTTTTAACTCATGCGATTGAATGAAGTATTGAAATCGGAAAGTCAGAGCTGGAGTCGAAACCACCCGTCGTCACCCAGGACGTTTGCTGCGGGGTCTTCACTTGGAACAGCGGGGTCTCAGCGCTGCTTCCTCATGGGGCTTCCTGTCGTTTTAAAAATTATTTATTTACTCACGCATTGATTTACTTACTACTGCACCACCCTGACTGGAAATATTCTCTTCTTTTTTAAAAAAGGTTATATTTCTGGCCCTGGCTGGTGTAGCTCAGTGGATTGAGCGCGGGCTGGGAACCAAGCGGTCCCAGTTCGATTCCCAGTCAGGGCACATACCTGGGTTGCGGGCCAGGTCCCCAGTGGGGACCACGTGAGAGGCAACCATACATTGATGTTTCTCTCCCTCTCTTTCTCTTTCCCTTCCCCTCTCTCTAAAAATAAATAAAAATAAAATCTTAAAAAAAAGGTTGTATTTCTATTGCATGTTTTTCTCTTTCTTGAGATCTTTATGTGATTTTCACCCTTTAGTCCACTAATCTATAAACTGTATTTGACAATTTTTATTTTTTTCCCAGATGGTTTTACTTAGTTTGCTAGTGTTTTACTATATAAATATTTTTTGCTTCAAGTTCTATCAAAACTATTTTGAAGTTTCCACACGACATGCGTATTTGCATTTGCTTTGTGGTTGAAGAGCGCGTCTCTGTCTACTTATGTTGAAACTGTCTGTGTCTTTGGGGCATTCTGGTAGGAAACGCGTTACTGGTATGAATCTCTCTCTCTCTCTCTCTCTCTTTATTTAGGTATAATTACGTCATGAGATGAATTCTTCATTTTTCTTTCTATTTATTGTATCTATACCAGGTGATGCATGTTGACTAAACCTACTCTGGTAGTCATTCCAGTGTCTGTAAATCAAGCCACCATGCTGCACACCTTCAGCGTGGTAGAGGAAAACCACAGAGATCACTGGCCAATTAAAGAAAAAAATGCACCCTGGCTGGTGTGGCCCAGTGGACTGAGTGCGGGCCTGTGAACCAAAGGGTCGCTGGTTAGATTCCTAGTCAGGGAACATGCCTGGGTTGCGGGCCAGGTCCCCAGTGGTGGGGCGTGTGAGAGGGAAACACACATGGATGTTTCTCTCCCCCACTTTCTCTCTCCCTTCCCTTCTCTCTAAAAATAAGTAAATAATTTTTTTAAAAAAATGTAAAAAGACTTTTGAATAAAAAAAATAAAAAATATAAATAAAAAAGAATAAAATGTTGTGAAAACCCTGCAAGAAAAGATGAAATTTTAACTAAATAGTTAAATGGGTGTTGAAAAATCTATAGTCTTGTAACCATAGCAACAAGCAAGACACATGTCTTTGTCCCAGGAAGCTCCTTCCCACACCTTTGCAGGCAAACTTGCTTCCCTCCAGTTCCCACGTCTGCGGACGAGCCTCCTGCCGCGGTGGGTGGTTCCTCTCCCACAGAACGCCGTGTGGGTGGGACTGTACCTCACAAACTTTTACGCTAGCCTCCTCTGCTCAGCAGGATGGTTTGGGGACACCCTGATGCTGTCACGTGTGTTATGAGAGGTGATTCTCATTGCTGAGTAGTCTCCCAGTTCGCGGACGCCCCTGTTGTGTTCATCAGGTCCCATATGGGTGAACACTGAGACGCTTCCAGCTCTGGGTTGCTCTGAACACGTCTGGCCCGAGCAGCATGGTGTGTGGGCACGGTTTTCACTTCAAACCGGCGATGACATGTGTGTCCCGCAGTTTCGGGTCTGTCCTTCATAACATGGCATGAACACTGTTGACATCATTTAATTGCTTTGATAAGATTGAAAGGCACAGGAGGTCATGGCCTGCCATCGGTCTCCAGGACAAAGGCACTTATCCTCCCAACTGCTGGGGACACTGGGGACTTCTGCCCAGCGGTGAGCCCCTACTCAGGAACGGTCCTTGCCCCAGGGCACCATGGCCCCAGGTGGTAGCTGCCCCACTGGAGTCGGCTGTGTCTGGTTGCTTGGTCCCTGGTGCCAATGTCTGGTCCTCTTCTCTGGCTGAGGGTGACTTCCCGGCCACCCCAGTGGCAGAGCGCCCTGCGTGGGGAGCTAAGGTCCCTGTGGCAGGGCACCCCCACTCCATGGCTCCTTCTGCTGTCTTGCAACACGGCACTCCCTTCACGCTGCTGGCCTCAGGTGTGCCCCACGCCTCTCCCACGCAGAGCTCTCCCTGCCAAGTCAGGGGTCTGGGGAACCACACTGAAGTCAGAAATGTTTACGTATCAAAGTGCCATGTTACATAAAGCCAGCGTCGCCTCCTGAGTGCCCCGGAGGAGCCTCGAATGCTGGCCCTCCAGGGACCAAGCAGAGACAGATACTGTTGTGGGGGGACAGCACTGGGAGCTCAGGGACAGAGAGAGTGTCACTGGGGACATGAGGCCCATGTTCCCACCTGAAACGAGGTGAGGGTCTCGAGAAGTAGGGAAACAACCCCACACCGCCTCTCCTCAGACACTGCAGCTCCAGCTTCTGGTACCCACTGCTTTGGGCTCTGGCTGCTTGAAAGAAGACGCACATCATTCAGTCAATTCATGACCCCAGACTTCGACTCACCACGCGGCTTAGAACTGGTAAGACTGAGACAGGGCTCTGTGAGCGCCACTGTTCGGCACAGCCTCAGGCTCAGGGTGAATAGATACCGCTGTTTTTACTGTAACTACCCACCGAGCCACGCCGCGAGTGCAGAACCTCGCCATAGCTCCTGGTGCAGGTTCGCAGCTGCGCAAACGTGCCTGGGCGTTCGGCGGGGGGCGGGATCCGGTGGGAAGGCTGGCATTGGAGTGTCGGGACTGTGCTGTCGGCAGACGCTTGGCTGCCGCGTGACCAATCTGGTTTTGGATGCTGAGTGTCGACTGTACCGATAAAAATGGGCAGCGATGGGAAACGTTTGCCGCTCCCCCTGGCACGCTGGCACGCACAGGTCGGGAGGAGGGGCCGGCTCAGGGTAAGGCACCAGAGTGCGGGACCTGCGGGTACTGGCAGCGTCAGGGAAGGCGGATTTAACTAAGGAGGACGGGATGCAAGGTCTCAGGCCTTGTCTTTCTTTTCTCCTTCTTTTCTTCACTTCTTTTTCATTCTTACTTTAACACTTGAAGGATATTTGCAAAGTACATATGCTTTCCTTCAAGGAGTTTAAATTATCGTAACGTGATTGATTTTATAAAATTCATATTATTTTGTGTAGTTGCTTTAAATAAACAAACTGTTACAGAACAGACCCAGGCGGGGGTGAATGATATACTGTTACTGAATGGAAACCCCCTTGTGCTCCAGGGGTCCCCCAACCCGTACTTGGTTTGCCTTGTTTGCCCCTCCAGGGAAAGATGTCTCTCAATGCCAGAGATTGGTGGAAAGGAAAGGGCTTATTTACGTAAAGAGTTATACAAACTTAAGAGTAATGACTTAATGTCTTCATTGAGATCCCAAAGTCCTTTAGAATACCCACAAGTGCACAATCCTTCCTTCCCCCTCTGCCCAGTCCGGGTACCGTATCTCAGAAAAAGAAATAGAAGTTGTGGTTCTTCTCTGCCCAAGCTGCGTGGTCCCAAAAAGACCCCGCATGGCTGCCGTGCCTGGTTGCCACACCTGGGTTTAAATCCCAGATCCAATCTTCCTCTGCCGCCCCATTTCCGACTCCTCCCACAATTGGCCACAGCTGCCAGCACTCCTGTATTCTTCCAGCTTTACTGGGCTGCCATAGTAAGTCTGGGCAGGTGTGGCCCTGTGGTGTGGAGCCAATCATCTCCAAGCTCTCACGCAGGTGCTGTAACCAGGGGGAGTTTCCTCCCAGTTACATCCTGGGTGGAAGTCACTCCCATGGCTCAAAGCATGGCCACAGCTGTTTAACACATCCACGAAACCAGTTAAAAGTTATAGATATGTTAAACGACCATGCTAGAGGTTATCTGCAAAACTGTTGCTATTCAAAACAGCTCTCAATGGCCTTGCTCTATGTGTCCCATCCCCTAGTTCAGACTTGTGGGGGTGAGGACATCATATATATATATATATATATTTCTAATATTTCCTGGACACCGAGTTCCAGACCCCATTACAAATCCCTATTTGGCCCCTCCCTTGGCTGCACCCTGTTATGAAATCACTTGGTAGGGGAAATTCAAACATAATTTAATGGTGCTAAATAGGCAAAAGACTAAAATAATTATAACAGTGCCTTCCTAACAAACAGAATGTACATCCATGTAAAGTACATCCGCTCATTTAGAAAGAGCACGGACAAACACAACGACCCGCCAGAACCGGATTTAAGTGCTTGCAAGTGGGAAAGATGGGAATAGATCACAAGAATGAGAGAGGATAAAAAGGAAGTTCAAAACAAGGGCTTCACACAAACCAGGGACCATAGGATCAGGAGCCCGACCTCTGCACCTGCAAATACTGAGAAAAAACAAAGCCGAAGGGAGACGCAAGGTCAGTGTCAGAGACACTCTCTAGGAGTCGCATGCCATTGTTCTATGTCACAGCAACCCGTTTCCAAGGAGGAAGGGACCCCCTGGGATGGATTATAAAACAAAACAAAACAAAACAAACAAAACCCATGGGCTCCTGGGACCAATACAGCACCGGGGCACAAGGAGGACCCTCTTGCTGAAGGAACACGGATATTAAAATTAGACAGCTGTAGTGACTCCTAGTCCTTGTGCCTTTCTTGGATGAGATGGATGCCTGCCCCACAGCTCATCCCTGCAGTGACACAGGGACAGGGACGTACCCTCACACTGCCTCCCGCTCGGGGGCCCCAAGCGGCGGAAAGTCTGAGCGCAGATCCGAGCGCTGGGCGCAGCTCTCAGGCCAGGTCCCTGCCAGAGGTCTCTTCTGTCCCCCAGCATGGGAGGCTGTGAGCACAGTTAGGGGGCAGAGAAGACCCTGATCCCGGAGTTACCATCTTCTTTTTACAGCTTCCCTGGGATACCGATCCCATACCATAAAGCACATCCACGCATGTGTGCAGTTCAGTGGCTTTAGCAGAGTCCCCAAGTCGTGCAGCGATCCCCACAGTGCAAGGCTGGGTATTCTCGTCCCTCAAGGAGAGATCCCCTCGTTGTCAGCCATTCCTCTTCCCTGCTCCCCACCCGCCAGCCCCAGGCAACCAGCAAACACACTTTGCATCTTTCTGGCTTTGCCGCCTGCAGAACAACAGTCTAAGGTCTCTGCGATCCACTTCTTTCTTCAGCAAAATCTTTTCAAGGTTAGCTGTCAGTGTCTATTCTTAGTCAGTAGCCTAATCATAGGACAGATTGCATTTCGCTCATAATTGCTGACCTACTTTGTGCTTCTTACTTTGCTCTACTTTTTAAAGAGTTTTTATTACCTTCACTTCTTTGGAAAAAAGAATATGGGAGCAAGGTCAGGGTCAAATGAGCTTTCCTGGCTCGTGCGACTCCAGTGACTCTGTCAGCATGGTGGGTATTGCCATACAGCAGAGGGGAGAAAGAGGAGAGAAATTAAAATCTCTTTTCCGTCATGTTTCATAGACCGGAGACTCTCTGTTCTCTCTGCTTACTGGTTCAGCCACGCTCCTGTTTCCTCCTTCCTTTCTGTAGGTTGTTACAAAATGCAGAGTTGCTTTGTCCATCGTGAAAAGAGTTTCCTTCTGTTCCATTTGCCTCCTGACGTTTCCGAAGACATGTGATAAATAGAGGCAGCAGGAGACCGCAGCCTGGCATGAAACGAGTTCTCGTCCCACTTGCGTGCTGGTCATTTGCTACGTGACTTTGACTTGCCCCCTTTCTCCACTAAACGCACCCTCCCAATCAATTCGCCCACTCAAGACGACCAGAAGTATTTGCTTCCTGGTCACTCTGAATCCGAGTGACCCTGGCCGATGTGGCCCTACCTGAGCCTGGCAGCCGTGGCTTGTCAGCCAGCGTGAGTGCAGAGGCGGAGGGAAGGCAGGAGGAGCGAAGGCAGGGTCCCCGCAAAGCCATCACGTCAGTGACCAGTGGAGACTGGCGATCTCTCAGCGGCGTCCGCATCAAGGCGAACGAGCCTCTGCTCCCTGTTTTAGTGTGTTTATGGAGATGCTCTTAAGTGAATTATTTCCTCTTTTTTCTAGGGAAGTGAGAAGTATGTTAAATACTAAATATGCAGCAGTCTGGCAAAGTACATGCTTGCAAAGCACACGACGTTGGATTTCTGTAGCTGGTTCGTTCATGGCCTCCAACAGTTCCCAGCTCCCCACGCACCCTGAGACGTCTCCGTTTTCCGGGGGCCCTCGGTGCCAACTCGAAGCCCCCGGTGTGCTCGCTCACTGCTCCCCCGGGAAATTCAGAGGGCTGCAGGGGCTCACACGAACACCTTGACTGAGGTGGGACTGGTGTCCGTGCCGAGCTGCTGGGAGCAGCGCCAGGCCCACGCTGTGCTCCCACACCCGGCGCCAGTGGTGCGATTGCTTCTGGATGAAAGTATCCAAAGCGTTTTTTTTTAACTACCCCCCCCCCCGCCAACTAACATCATGCCTGTTGCAGTAATAACCCGAACGGCCAGCGAGGATGACCAGGTGCGGAACTGTTCCCGTCACTTCAGGGGCATCCCCTCGCCTTCGTACCCGTGACACTCACTGTGAAGCTGGTGGCCGACAGTAAACACATTAGGAGCTGTAGCAGATGGAGGGGACCGTCCATCCGGCTCGGCCGGGGCCCGTCTGAGGGCGGGAGCGGGCGTGTCCACTCCACCGCCATTCCCATGTGCTCTGAGTTGTGCCAGTGGTGAGCCCCCGATTCCCAAGGATGTCGGAGACCTAAGAAGAAAAAAGTGTTTTAGACAATACACGACAATAATACTGTATCTAGACATAACTGGCTCTCAAAATTAATCGTATTTCTATCATTATAATTCACTTATAAGGGTTTTCTTAATCAGTTGACTCAATACTTCAAAAACTCAATAAATATTGTTAAGAGAAAACAAGAGCTGAAAAATATGCATAACTTCCTCCTACTCATTAAAAAATAAATAAATTGGTGGAAGGTAACCTTTTTACAAAGCTTAAACTAACTATAACTAAAAATATTGTTTAGAGTTATGCATGGGAAAACTATTAAAAAGGAAAACAAGGTGAATCAATATAAAATTTAAGATAGCGGTTACTTCCGGTGGGGAAACAGAAGTGTCCTGGTGCCCTGGCTGGGCTGGGCGATGTGCCATAAACCGAAAAGTCCAAGGTTCGATTCCCAGTCAGACCACGTGCCTGGGTTGCAGGCCAGGTCCTCCGTCGGGGGCCTGCGAAAGGCAAACAAACACAGATATTTCTCTCCCTGTCTTTCTCCCTCCCTTCCCCTGCCTCTAAAAATAAATTAACAAAATATTGAAAAAAATACGGGCCGGAGGAGGGCACAAGGATAGTCATGGAGTATTTCTTACAAAGACACAGACAGGCCCTCACGCACACACACACGCTTTCATCCACGCGAAATGTTTTTGGAAGACACATAAATAAGCCGTAATGGTGGTCGCTTCAAAGGAGAGAGGTGTGGAGGGTCGATTAGGAGACTTGATATGCAGTGTAAATGCTCTGTATTTTTCAATATTTATACTTAAATATATGTTTTCACGTAGTAATAAAACCCATTAACCCATTAATCAAAGAAATTAAGAAACAACAAATATGTTTATTGAGTAACTTAGAAGAGATGGAGAGTGTGCTTGAGGCCATGAGGTCATAGACGTGAGAATGACGACGATGAAAAACTAAGGAAAACGAACAACACTGAGAAGTTGCTCTGTCCCAGACATTTGCCTAAGCACCCGGTACAGGTTATCTTGTTAAGGGCATCAGCGCCTTCTTACTGTTTTTCCCATTCCACAGACTGGAAACTGGTATTTGCGCAACCGTGTGATTTGCCGCCGACCGTACCCCAGGAAACGCGAAGGCAGAGATGCCGAGCATCCCTGCCCGTGACGCTGACAGGTGGGCGCTCTGACTGCATCGTGTCTCCTCCGCCTGGAGGAGCGGCCAGGACCGCTCCTTTCCCAAGGAGCCCGAGGGCTCTTCTCCAGCATGAAATCATGAAAACAAAGCAAAGTGACAGAAAAAGCACCACAAGATTGGCCAGCTTTATCCGCATCGACTCCATACACTCCCAACAGGGAGTGATCTCTACCACTTGCCGGGGACCCACCCAGGAGACCTGGGGGTCTGAGTCACAAGGACGCCGGAGGTGGGGGGAGCCGGGCTCTCTGAGGCTAGTTGGGGGCAAAGCCGAAGGTGCCCTGTGCCGTGAGCACAGCGGTGAATTGCCGCAGAAATTCCTCAGCACCGTCTTCACCCTCTGGGGATGCATTTGGTGGGCAGAGAGTGTGCCACGGAAACTGACCAAACTCCAGAAAGCATCCAAGATATCTTTAAGAAATAGAGAGTTCTGGAAGCTATCCTATTACTGTCAGCCTTACTTTTGCACATTTAGTTTTTTAGCTTCATTTTGTTGAGGATGCCCAGGACAGGAATGGAAAGCCGGGAGAGGAAAAGCAGGAAGGGAGGGAAGACGGTGAGTTGAGTGGGGAGGGCTGGCGGTGGTCCCTGTATCGCCTCCTTCCTGCCAACCCCACCCCCACCCCCACCAGCTGGTGGCATCCTTTGTGGGGAAGGCTACCAGGTAACCCGTGTGTCAGGGCACGTCCCAGGCCAGATGGAAGGAGAGGGAAGGCAGAGGAGGGAGTCGTGCATGGCTGGCGCTGCAGCCCCGTCCCATTTGGCGTGGAGCAGACGAGGACGGCTGGGGGGCCTGTGAGTGTGGGGAGCCCCACACACAGCTCAGCTGCCATCCGTCTCCCGACCGCCATCTGGTCAACCATCCGACAAATCTGCTCTCTGTTCCCTGAGAACTAAGATTTGGGGAGTGAGGATTTCTCAGAGAGCGGCTTTTCACACGGCTGGCATCCTAATTTCCTTCACAGCCACAGGAGAGACCATTAACATCTGCACTTCCTCAATGTTTAAGAACTCCGTATTAGAGCAGTTGACGGTAGCACTGATTTCTGTCACGTAAACAGCTAGTTTTGAAAAGTACATACTGTTTAATCACTGCTCTGACTGCCTCCTGGAAGCCGGTGGAGTCCGCTGAACTCTGAGCTCCTGCAGCAGAGCCGCTGCCTAGGAACGGCCCCCGACAGGGCGGGGCTTGGCCATCGCACCCATCCCGTCTCCCACGCTGATGGTGCTGATCTGCGTGTGCAAA
>PVJI01013255.1:0-48455 GCA_004026765.1 Micronycteris hirsuta
AGAAAATGAAACTAGAGCACCAACTTACACCATACACAAAAATAAATTCAAGGTGGATAAAAGACTTAAATGTAAGTCGGAACACCATAAAAGTTCTAGAGGAAAACATCAGTAGGAAAATCTCAGACATTCCACGCAGCAACATCTTCAATGATATGTCCCCTAGAGCTAGGGGCATAAAGGAAAGAATAAACAAATGAGACAGACACTTTTTTAGAAGCCAATGATGTGGATAACACTAAAATAAATCCTGCCTTAAGTTTACATCCAAAAAAATCTAGACACTCTTCTTTTTACATACTGTGCAGGAGCATCCTGAGCTTTTTTTTATTCATACTATTTAAGTCTGAAATTCCATAGTAGTCCTTTCTGTACTGTATCTGCCTATCTTAGTATCATCACTTACAATATTAACAATTATTCATTTCAGTTCTGTATTCCATTTAACCTTGCTAAGTTGCATAGGAAGACAGTGCAGATATATTTAAATAGTTGAGAAAAAGCAGATTCTACATATATTAAACAAGATGGACCTATCAAGATTGGGAAGCAGAGTATTGATACTATCAGAATTTCATTTTTAAATGATTATTCAAACTACAGTGTGAAAAATGCATTAGGCTTATTTTGGTGTAGGAGTAGCAGATAAGGTCAGTGTAGGATAGCTGACATGAATGAGCTTTACTAATGCAGAAGACAGGCAAAGGTGCCCTTTACTATGGAAATACCAGCATGATGGAGGGAAGTTCCCAAAGAGATTATGACTAGAAGGAAAAAGTTTACAAGCATTTAAAAAATTCATTAATTATTTGGCTAGTTTTGGGGTAGGTCATCGTTGATGACTTTTTCCCATTTTTTAAATATTTTATTTATTTTTGGACAGAGGGGAAGGGAGGGAGAAAGAGAGGAAGAGAAACATCCATGTGTGGTTGTCTCTTGCATCCTCCTACTGGGGACCCAGCCCACAACTCAGGCAGAATCAAACCAGAGATCCTTTGGTTAGCGGGCAGGCACTCAATCCACTGAGCCACACCAGGCAGGGCTCATTGATGACTTTTAATATCTGGCTTAGTCAGCTGATATTAAGTATTATTGCAGGTATTAGTCCACTTGGGCTGCCATAACAAAATACCACAGGCTGGGTGGCTTAAACCAGGGGACCCCCAACCCATGGGTCAAGGACCCTTCTTGGTATTTGGCCTGTTAGGAACCAGGCAGCACAGCAGGAGGTGAGCAGAAGGCAAACAACAGAAGTTTCCCTAGCATTACCTCTTGTGCTCTGCCTCCTGGTTCCCCCACCCTCATTCATGGAACAATTGTATTCCACAAAACGGGTCTCTGGTACCAAAAAGGTTGAGGACTGGTGGCGTAAACAACAGAAATGGATTTTCTCAGAATTCTGGAGGCTGGAAGTCTGAAATTAAGATGTCAGCATGGATTGTTTCTGATCAAGCGTCTCTTCCTGGCTTGTGGCCTTCTACCTTCTCACTGACTCCTCACATGGCCTTTCCTCCGTGCCTATGTGGAGAGGGCTCTGGTGTCTCTTCCTGTTCTTTGAAGAACAACAGCCCTATAAAATTAAGGCCCCACCCTTATGATCTTGGTTAACCTTCTTTACACCTTAGAATTAAAATGCCTTTCCCAAATATAGTCACATTAAGAGTTCTGTCTTCAACATAAGAATTTAGAGGAGATACAATGTAGTCCATAACATCACAGTTTTAAATGACTTATTATGATTTAAAAACCCAAGTTAAACGTGTGAGTTATTGCGAATATTTTCTCTCAGTCTGTGAATCACCCTTTCACTTTCTTGATGGTGTTTTTGAAATATTCTAATATTTCTAATATTCTAATACTGAACCCAGGTTATTAATTTATTTTATTACTTGTGCATTTGTTTTCAAATGAAACAGAATTTGTCAAAATAAATAATAGTTTATGATTGTATAGTGAGAAAGCCACAGAAGTAACTCAAGTAAGCTTTACTTATGTAAAGGATTGTACTGGGTGAGATTGTGTTCAGCTATGTAAAATAGAAAATGGAATAACAGTGGATCAAACTTAATATTTTATTTTTTCCAGGAATCTGATGGGTTCAGAGGATTTCAAAACATATTCTTTAACCATGTCAGATAATGTAATTGCTGATTAGATGCTGGAAGAAATCTTGCTTACATTCCCCAGTCAATTAGAGCCTGGAACAAAGATCTGAGCAAATCTCTGACAAAGGCATTACACCAGGGAACATTGACTCCATGCTATTGTCTCAACATGCCACTTAAGCAAAATAGCATCGGTAATATGACTGGCTGGTGTGGATCAGTTGGTTGGACATCATCCTGCAAAGGGAAAGGACACAGGTTTGATTCCGGGTCAGGGTACATGCCTGGGTTGCAAGTTCAGACCCTGGTCAGGGTGCATGAGAGAGGCAACCAATTGATGTTTCTTTCTCACATTGATTATTCTCTCCCCCTCTTTCTTCCTCCCTTCTCCTCTCTCTAGAATCAATTAAAAAATAAATTAAAAAATATCACTGATGAGGGCAGTAACAGGGGATCAACCTGCTAGAAGAAAGCAAGACAACAGATTTAGGAAAGCTATTTCAACAATAACAATAGAGTTGGGATTCCAAATATTTAAAAATACAAGCACACTTTGGAGATATTGCAGGTTCAGTTCCAAATCACCACAATAATGCATACAACACAGTAACACAAGTTGTGAACTTCTTGCTGTGGGGGGTCTTGACTTGAATTGGTGAAAAACCCCGTATCTGTGAAGTGCAATAAAGTAAAGTACAATAAAATGAGGGATGCTTGTAAAATATTATATATCAACAAAGCCAGTAAGAGCAGGTGCTCTCTTTGATCACATTGGTTCATGAGGCCACAGGGTAGCTGGGGATGGAGTTATCGTCGCTAAAACATGCATGTTTCCACACGCCATTGCTGGGAAAATGAAGTGCTGTCCATGTGACTCCACTGGAAGTACTGGAATGCCCACAGATCAGGTCTGTAGCAAGGAATTCACCTTATGCAAGAAAGTAATGCAGAAGACTAACAAGAGATATTTCTACTCTATTAGTACAGTTAGGATTTCAATGCCTTTTTGTTTTAGTACACCTTGAGTTATTACTGAAGGCATTATAAATCCATATTGGGTGTTTGATTATGGCACCCTTTGACAGCTTAGTTTATACAGATCCAGTTGAGATGAGGATAGGATTAATTTCATGTAAACTTCATGATTTCAGATTGCAGTAAGGGCTATTTCTACCCCATCCCTCCCAATGCAATACAATTCTCCAAAATAATAGAATGATTCAGAGCAATTAAAGCTAACGGTATCCACTACAGTCCTTGTTTACCTCAACTCACTGAAAACCAATCTGATGAACCTAAATATTCCAAAAAGAATTCACTGATGGCCAATTTGCAAAAGCCTACTTGCAAATGCATCAAGCTTCCTAAAACCAAAGACCAAATATAAAACCTATGGAAAATGGTTAAAAGAAAAATGGTAATGTCCATTACCAGTGTCTAAAGATGAAAACCATTTTCTGAATATTCAATATATTCAAAAAGCATTTTAGCATGATAAAAATATAACCTATTATGTAAGCATGGGTCCACTTTAACAGTTCACTTTCAAATACTATTTCATATTTTAAGTCTAATCCATTTCCTTTTAATCTCTCTTACAAATTCACATATGCATCCCTAAAAATGTTGGGTCTAAGGAACTAATTATATGATTCAATAGAGAATCATTCTTAATCATCAGATTCATTTCCCTTCTGTGTGTCTTGAAAACTTTCAGCAAACTGCTGCAAAATTAATGTATTTTCAACCTTTTTTGTCACAGAACAATATTATTGCATTTCCTAAGACTGCATGGTTGCAACTCACTACAGATTTGTTGGGGTTTTTTTGGTTATCTGATCAATTTTTAACAAAGTTGTAAAATTTTAATTTAGCTTAAAACATATACATTTGAAATAGTCATTTGCCATTCTGCTTCACCTGGGATGTTTTCAATTGAAATTGAATCATTTTATTTCCTTTAAATTAAAAGAAAACAAATGGTGAGTTTCCTATTATTCTAGTATTCCTGACACTACGAGACATTATCATCAAAAATCACTAGTTTCCCCATTTACTTATGCTGGTTTAATACTCAGATAACTTTCTTTCAAATGGTAGCTCTTGATATTAAGCCAGATGTTCTCAAAAACAACAGCACCCACATTATTTGTGCACTTGTTAGAACTGCTAAATTTAAGACCCCATTTTAATTGCATTGCATCAGAACTTCTGAGGATAGAGGAGGGGTCCAGTTATGGGTTGAAAAATCCTATAGTCTATTATAATGCGTGCTAACATTGCAGATCCCCATAACTGAATATGAGACAACACTTACTGTGTTGCTTTGGTGGAAGAGATCCTCCCCAGGCCACTGAAGTTTTAGAGCCTGCAGAACAGCCAATATGAATACATCCCATCATTCTAGGATACCAAAGCGTGCATGCGAAATTTCCACATGTGTGAGTTCCTTCACCAGTCTCTGGGATTGAAAACTCCTTGTTATAATCTGATAATATTTCAATAGAAAATATGAAGTCCTATCTAGGACGGATAATCCAAACAGTTATCTCTAAACCAAACCACTTGTTCAGGAAGCCTATTCCTTTAAGAGGACAAAAGACTACTCACTGTGTCTTCAGTGAGGATCCTGCTGATCTGGCCTCAGTGGCGTAAACATTCTAAATTGTCTGGCACCAGGCTTGAAACCAGGGAAAGGCAGACACTCCCTCTTTCAGGTGCTTGGAGAACATTCCTGCCATGCAGAACCTTTTCAAAATATGCTTTCCCCCTTTACCACTTGAACGCTTACATGCCTGTGGCTTGAGAGGTGAGCGAAGGTCTACAGACACAGTTCTGGTCAGATCCTCTGACAGATACATGAACATCACACATCACAAGAGGAAGGTACCCAGCATTTTGGCTTTTGGCCTTGGACATTGGGAGACGAACTCTTTTCAACAGGAAGGAGCAGTGGCTTTCATAATCCAGAACAATGTGGGTTTGCAGAGACATCTGACCCACAGCACCTTCAACTCCAAGCACTTTAATTACTAGCACAGTGGGAGCCTGGTTACAGTACCCTTCCCAGAGACACAGAGACAGATCTAAAATCCCCACAAAGCAGTAAAGGCTCTGTACTGCTGTAACCTGAGATTGACTGCGGACATGGTATTTACCTGCCAGAATGGACACAGGGCAGACACCTCCCTCTGGTGTTATAATTCTTCCTCATCTCCTTCAAGAGTTCAGGTTTGGGGTTCTGGGTTCCCATCACCTGGAGCTCTGCGGCATATTTGACCACTGATTTGAGGAAACATTGATTTTTGAACCTCAGCTTCTTTATTTCCTGAATGGACATATTTCAATAAGTTTCCCAGAGTATGAAGCTGAAATGAGATGAGAAATATTGAGCATTGGTATTGCAATGGGGTGCAGAGCTTGAGTCCCCTGAAAATAGGAGAATAACCCACACATTCCTTGATTTGGGGAAAGGGGAAGTGGATGATACAGTATGGCATTTGAGATACATTGTATAACAATGGCAAGTTAATAGCTGTGTCTTCCTGAAGGGGAGAGGGTGAATTGTGAACGTGACTGACAATGGTCAGGGGCTTGTGACATAGCCTGGAGAGGGGGCTGGGACCTCATATAATGCCTGTTCAAGAGGCAGGAGACAGATGCCCACCCTGGACACCTCTGCATCACTGGGAAGTTTTGTCCTGACTAAAGATGGCAGCCAAAAGAAAATAAAAGATAGTGGGGAACTGTCAAAAGTGGTGGACACAAATGCAGTATAGGAGAGTCCAGATATTAGATCATGGAGGAAGTTCTGGGTCGATCATTTAAGTGAGGTCAGATTGAAAGTCAGGAGAGAGAGCCATGAGGTCTGCAGTGAGAGAGGAGGTCTGCAGTGAGAGAGGAGGTCTGAAAGCCAGAAGTTCAGTGGGTCACCGGAGCTGGCAGTGAGGCAGGGGACCTGCCTGACTACCCAAACACTTGAGAGATGCTTGGAACTTAACTGTGACCAGGAATGCTGATCTACAGATGTGCTTTTATGAAAGACAGTACCGCTGAGTGACATATTCTGAAACTGGCCTAGGTTGGCAAAAGTAGGCAGGATTATGTGTTTTAAAGGGAGTGGGACCTAACAGCAGAAATCCACCATTATTCTAAATCTGTATAACCTGTAAATAAACAACCCCTTTCCTTTTTCACCAGACTCTTGCATTGGGAGTCACACTTCTTGGTGGTGGGCAATCGAACCCCACAACTGTTCCAAAGCAACATTGATGGGGTTCTGTGACAGGACTGTTTTAATATAAGCAGACAACATAGTATCATTACTAGTCATGTTGACCATAGTCACAGCCCCAAAATGTGATAACTAAACAGCAACAGTGGCATAAACAGGAATCTTCCAAGAAATGGAAGTTGTTGTCAGGCCTCCACTACGATCTACCTGTAACACTTCAGTTACCTGAGATTTATGAGCTTTTTTGATAAACATTAAATATTTTTGTTTCTTCAAAAGCAAAACATTCTTGTCTAGGTCATATTCAGCACTTCATCTTCATAGACTCAAGCTGTGATTCTTAAAGTTTGGTCCTAGAATCAGCATCGTCTGGGCAACTAATAGAGATAAAAATTCCCAGGTTCACTTACCCATACCTAATGAAAAAGAAAAGCTCATATGTCATATGTGTGTGTGTGTATAGGTATACACAAACACCATACCCAGAGAGACATACACACACACACATATATACATGTCCACATATGTTTGTGTATATGTGTATACATATGTCTGTATCTGAGTATATATGTGTATATGCATGTGTATAAGTGTATGTGTGTGTGTGTGTAAAAACATATATGTCTGGGTGGTTGGGCTACAAAATCTGGATTTATATATACAAAAGACTGAGAATTGATTCAGATATATACAAAAGACTTAGAATCACTACTCTGGACCACGGATTTTCAACACAACTGAAGTACAGATTTTATAAACCGGAGATTTCTATTTACTTGGTGTAGGTCATAATCGGGGTGATAGGAGTTTTAAATTACCCCTGGATTTATTGTGCAGTCACCTTGAGAGCCATCACTCTCCAAATACAGCAGGAAAAAAACAACACAAAAAAGCAAAACAACAAACCCCTTGTCTTTCCATCAATGCCAAGAAAAGGCATCACAGTGATCTAATGTGGATTATGGACTCTCTTCTAAAGCAAGAAATTTGGCCAGGGGTACGAAGCATTAATTGATGCAGTCAGATTTTCTCCCCTGGAGTGTAGGAAAGTGTCACCTTTACTTAAACTTGGGACTGACATTAAGGTATTGTTTCCTAAACAGACACTAGAAAGTTGGGAACTAGACAGTGGGAAGAGCAAAAAAGACATTTCCAATCAATTATTTGCACTACATTTTCTTTCCATTCATCTTATTTTATTTTTATTTTTTAATTATAGTTGACATTCAATATTATACAATCATAACTCAGTACTCATCGGCTTCAGAACTCATTACACCCTGTACTCAACGCATTGTGTTAGCACTCAGTGCTTGTTTGCCACTTGGTGCTCCTCTCTTGTTATGCAACAGAGGTCAACAGGTCAGTCTCACAGTAGCTTGTTGGTTTTAGCACTTGTCATGAGTTCTGGAATGAAGTAACAGCGAATACCAAGATACCACAGCGTTAGTTTCAGCATACAGCACAGTTTGTAGACATTTATATAACTTACAATGTGATCCCCGCATAAGTCTACTTCCCACCTGACACCATACATAGTTATTACAATATCAATCATTGACTGTATTCCCTATGTTCTATTTTATATCCCCATCACTATTCTGTAACTGCCAATTTGGATGAAAATGGTGCCAGGATTAAGAAGTACACATTTGCACGTATTTTTTATTGTTCTATTTTTGTAAGTGTTTTCCAGTTTGTCTACTGTTCATGTTTTTATTATTTCAGTATTTATCAGGTTGAATTCATTTTTCTTCTCATTTCTGAAGCACTTTCTAATTGTTTTCCTAGAGTATTAGTTTCTTTTGTTTTCTCAATGATTGAAATAGAACTATAGAACTTCATAAGGACTTTGTCACATTTTCCTTTCTTTCTTTTTTATCCGAAACTGAGGACATTTGTTTTTCAGTGCTTTCACAGAGAGAGGGAGATAGGGAGGGAGGGAGAGAAAGAGAGGGAGAGAGAGATCTTGTAAGAGAGATATATTGATCAATTCCCTTCTTGTACGTGCCCCACCCAGGCATTGACACTGCAACCTATGTATGTGCCCTGACCAGGAATTGAATCTGCAACCTTTTGGTCTATGGGACAGTGCTCCAACAAACAGAGACACAAAGACTTGGACACATTTCTTAATTTCTTATGTATATATGTCTAGTCACAATATTTAATTCATAAAAATTCTATTTTGATTTCTCTCACATTAAATTTGTTGCACATGTTGAAGGATTATTTATTTTCTCATTTAGGTTAGCAATGAGAAAATTACTACCTCAATCATCTGAAAGTTTTTCCACAAGTTCAAATGAATTTAATTAGACAAAAATAAGAAATAAGGACTAGCAATATCAAAAAATACTCAAAGATAACTACTTTGTAGATGTGTAAATAGTTATGATTGCATATATCATAGGCAATGCTGAACTAAAAGTTATTAAAATACATAAAATATTTTATAAAATGGAAACAGAAGTAAATAGTTATAATTACTTTTCATATGTAGTAGACATCACTAAGATATTATACAGGACCAAATACCATACATAAAAATAACAAAAATATACAGATATGAGGTCTGTCCAGTAGGTATCCAGCCATGTAATATGAAAAATAGAGACATCTATTGAAGAAGATAGAAGATACATTGTACATAGAACAATGACCCCCCAGTCCTCTTCAAAGTACGCACCTTGAGCACACAGTAGGCACACAGTAGGGCACAAAGTAGCCACACAGTTCTCCCAATTGCCATCAGCTGCCTCATCATATTTTCCTGATTCTCATCAACAGTCTAAAATCTCTTCCTTTTCAATGGTGATTTTAGTTTTGGGAGAAGCCAGAAGTCACAGGACACCAAATCTGCGCTGTAGGCAGGGCTGAGTCACCTGGGGGATTTGATGTTTTGCTAAAACACCCTGTATGAGATGTGATGCATGAGCAGGCACCTTGTGATGAAGCTGTTAATCATCAGTTGTCCGTAGCTGCAGTCTTCTGAATCATCCTAATAGTTTCCATGGATGAATGCTTAAGCTTAACACAAAATCTGATGCAGATTCATTGCACTAGTTCCTCAGTTATTTTGAATGCAAGGGCCACACAGTACACATGCTCACTCACCTATGTCTACCACCACCACTGACTAGTACAGTGAAGTTGTCATTGTTCATGCATGTGCATTCCAGTCCACTCTCCTTGGCTGCCAGGTTACATCAATGTCACACAAACCATTCTCGTTATATTAACAGTGGGTGAACTTTTTCTGGACAGACCTCATATACTATGCATTAAATGGTTAACTCTGAGACCAGGATTGTTCAAAGGCCTATACTTGCCTAAGGCTGTTTTCTAGCTCCTGGGATATAACCATGAGCTGGAATACCCTGCCCAATAAGAGTATCTCTATATATCTGATGTTTTAGGCCACACCAGATAGTTTATGCTAACAATGTGCTTTCTGGTGAATGTTTGTTTTCATGTACTTGGGGCATTCAGGCATGGTCTCCCTGTTTGACCCCTGTAGGGGCTGGAGACTGAGGAACTAAGGTCAGTGATGGACATACTCTGTGCTTACGTGACCAAGGTTGTCAATATTTTACATGTGTCATCACACATACATGCAGGAAGAATTAAGCATTCTCTGTGTAACAACACAGGAAGGGAATAACTGAAAGTTTGTGCCTTTTGTCACATGGACTCCTCCCCATGTGCCCTTTTCCTCTGCTGTTTTTAACCTGTATCCTTTCGCTGTCATGAACTGTAATTTTGAGTTTAATAGATTTTCTGTGGCTTCTAAGAAATCACCTATCCTGAAAGTGCTCTTACAAACCTATACTACACAAAGGAATGGATGATGTCCAAATGTGAACACACTTTACCTAATTTAAATAATATGGGTATTTTTAATGTGTGTAGAGTAGCTGTAACTTAAGTTCTCTGGACAGTCACCTTGGATCCACATTCGTGAGTCCATGCTTCTCCTTTAACATGCCACAGCATTCTAAAAGCCTAACATTGTAATTTCTGCAGATAAGGGTAGCAGCAAAGAATTAACGTGGAAGAAAACAAGGCAGCAGATTTAGATGAGTTTTTTCTACTATCTTAAGAGAGAATTCCAAATTTCTTTTAGATTTTATTATTTATTTTTAGAGAGAGAGGAAGGGAAGGAGAAAGAGAGAGAAACATCAGTTTGTGTTTGCCTCTCACGTGCCCCCTACTGGGGACTTGGCGTGCAATCCAGGCATGTGCCCTGACTGGGAATCAAACCAGTAACCTTTTGCTTCGCAGGCCACGCTCAATCCACTGAGCTATCCCAACCAGGGCCCAAACTTTTTTTAAAACACAGTTTTATATATTAAGGAAGTCAATATCAATCAATCCATCTGGCAATTGAATATGACACAGTTTTGTTTTTTTGGTATGTCTGATTTATGCAACCCTAGTGCAACTGGAGAAGAGATTAGCTTCATTTAAACCCCCTAAGTTGATATCTCAGAATGCATAATTCCCTAAATGAAAACTGGAATGTAACTTTTCAATACCATATCAGAACCAAAAAAAATCCCATATGCAATATCACTTATATAGTTCTCTTGTCACTCAAGGGTCCTTACATAACTACTGAAGTTTGGAAAATCCAGGGAAGTCAATATCGCCTCATTCTGTCATTCAATGGAACCTCAAGTGTGTGTGCAGAAGATGTGTGTATGTCTTTTACAGCCATCAGTCCTTTCTGCTTTGACCTCTTGTTTGTTCTTCATGTATAGGAGAAAATTAAGTATTTTTTCAGACCTCTCAGATATAATGGAGAATTTAGGCTAAGTGTACAATCTCTGGATTCATATTGCCTGGGTTCCAATTCCACATGCACCAATTACTGCTATGTTAATTTGACTATGTTCTTTTTTTTTACTTTTTCTAAGTTTTGTTTTCCTCATTTATAAATGAAGATAATAGTAGTCACCTCATGGTACTACTGAAGACTAGTGAATCATTTCATGTAAAGTGCTTAGCACTAAGAAAACAATAATCATTCAGTACATGTTAAATGTTATTATCATTATTTAATCCTCTTTCTAATGTCAGCAGACTTTTAATTATTTTGTGTCTGTAGTTGCTGTGTCATTCTCTTTTCTGAATGCCTTTACACATTTTGGCTGTTTTTAGTTGCTCTTGTTTTCATGAGTCATCTCATTTACTAAATTATTAAATACCTCATGCCTCAATCCCTGGGACACTAATTTCTCCTCTTTTCAGTCTTTGAGCAGTCCAGTTTACTCCCATGCTTTTGATGAACAATGTATATACTAATAACTTCCAAAATATATCTTCCTTTCGCAGACATCATTTTTCAATTCCATATCATAACATCCAATGGCATTCTTGCCATCCCTGCCCAGCAAGTGGGACCTTTGGGAAGTAAACAGACAATGAGGGCAGAGCCCTCATGAGTGGAATTAGTGCCCTGATAAAAGGGACCCCAGAGAGTCCTTTTGCCCTCTTTCTGCCACATGAAGATCCAAGGAGAAGACAGCAGTTTGCAACATGAATGATGGTGTTCATCAGAACCTGACCATACTGGCACTCTGATCTCAGACCTTTAGGCTGCATAGCTTTGAGAAATAAATACCTGCTGTTTATAAACCACCTATTCTATGTACATTGTTATGGCACATCTAACTAAACAAGACAGCAGCCACCAACCTATTTATTCTGTTATGCAAGCCAAAATCTAGGGGTCAGTCTTAACATTTCTCTTTCACCTTTTGTATCCAATCCACTACAAACTCTGGTAAAATGCCCATATATTTCCATCAACTAGCCCCTCAACTGAAAAGACACCAATGGTCAAGTATACCATAGCCACTCCAACTTTAACTTTAAAATGTCCTCACTTCCTAAGAATTATAAAGCATGATTGCTGTAAGTTTCCTAAATTCTTATGCCACAGGCTGTTACCTAGCATTAATGTTAATTCCTAAGCAAAATACATAATTAAGATGTTAGAGACATTTGGCTTTTAATAAAAATGATCCATTAGCTATTGCAACATAACAAGATTTTATATCACTAAGAATTAATTTAAAAGAGAGATCCAAGAAAACAGCAGAGTAGGTGGCTGTTACACTCACCTCCTCCTAGGATCAAACTAGAATTACAACTCAAATATAGAAAAATCAACCTGAATAACCAATTGAAGACTAGCTGAACAGAAGTCTTATAGTGAAGGACTTACAGAATGAGCCTCATTGAGGGTAGTAAGAAGGGCAGAGACATGAGAAGGGGGTGGCTGAGACTCCAGAGGGATATCTCAGCTACAAAGGTTACCCCTGAGAAGGGTGGAGTCTTAAACCCCATGCTGGCCTCCCCATCCCAGAACATCAGAGTCTGGAAGAGGAGCCTGCTAACATCTCTCTGTGAAAATCGGGAACACAAATTCTCTCCCAAGGAGAGACGGGAGTCTATTAGACCCAGGCACCCTCTTAAAGGGCCAGTGCACAAAATCTCATTCACAGCCACTCACCCGGGTTCTGGGGGAGGGAAGACTCCAGTCCTCTCCACAGATGCCATCTTTATTGGGTGGAGCACTCCCTGCCATATGACATAAGCCTGGGGGAATGCAATAACCCCACCTTTCTGACTCCCTGTCACTCTGCCCTGTGGAGGAGTCAGCTGCCTGGGTCCCTAGTATAGAGGTCTGGGCAGACTCAGAGGGTATCAGAGCTAAGTTGTAATGCTCTGGAATGAGAGCCATTCCCTTCCCTCCCACAAGAAAGAGCAGTGCTACTTGCCCCCCTCCCCGCAGGATATCCACTAGTTTCAATCTCCTGACTCATCACAGACCTGCCCTGCCAAGCTAGAGTTGTCGAGGAGGTTGGGTCAGAATTGGGGACAGACAGAGTTGTGTCCCTGTAGTGTGGGGCCCATTTTTCCCTCACATGTCTAGACTGGTGCCACCTTTCCTGTGCAGAGCCCTCCCTTCACATGGCCAAATCTTTATCTGTTTGGGCCTGATGAGCACTGCTAGACTCACAACACAAAGGTCTGTGGCCATTCAATAGGTAGAAGCTGGCCTTGTCGTACCCTGAGACTTTTACTAAGTAGCCTCAGACCCTGCACTGGCACCAAGTTTGAATCTGTATCAGTCTTGTAAATACCTTTCATTCCTACCTGGTGACTTACTGAGAATCAATCTCAAGAAATTCACTAAGTGCAAGAGGCCCTTTCAGTAACTGAGTCTAAAAGGCAGCTGGTAGGTAGAAGCAGATCTCAGAATGCCTTTGACGATTTGCTAATCTTCTACGAAGATTGGTGTTGGCTTGAGGTGCACCTTGGCCTATCACACAAACAACCTCATTCCAAACAGAGGCAACCACAAATTGTGAATCACTTTGTACCTCCAAAAAAGTAGTTCAGGGCCAGTCACAGGCAGTGCCTGACATTGAGCTGCACTGAAGAGTCTCCCAAGAGGCCCCAGAAAAAAACACATTTGGTGGTGGACTTCATACCACATCAAAGCAGGACCCAATTAGCTCCACAAATTGCACATCCAAATGGAGATCTTGGCTGGCACCAGACCGCACTGAGACAAATTCTGCTTCAGGTGGTCAACACCCACCCAGCAGCTCATACACTGTGGTTGGATCTATCCTCAGAGTCAACCACCCTGAAGGTCAATTCCACTCATGGAGGGGCCAACAACAATCAAGACTCAACTACAACAGAAGGGCTCACATAACACACACAAGGGACATTCCTGGAGTACCTTGTTCAGGTGATAAAGGAGACTATGGTACGGAGCCCCACAACATACCTACTACATGAGGCTATCAGAATTGGAGGCAAAGTAGATCTACCAAATACACAGGAACAAATACAAAGAGGCAGCTAAAATGAACAAAGATACATGCCCCAAATGAGAAATATACAGAAAAAGAATGAAATGAAATGAAATGAAATGGAGGCAAGCAATGTTTCAGATATAGAGTTCAAAACAGTGGTTATAAGAATGGTTAAGGAACTTCGGGAAAGAATGGATGAACTCAGTGAGAACTTAAAGAGATAGTAAGCATAAAATAGGACATAGAGACAATAAAAAAGAGCCAGACAGAAATGAAGAAATCAATATTTGAAATGAAAAATACACTAGAAGGAATCAATGACAGGTTACATGAAGCAAAGGTTCAAATCAGTAATTTGGAAGACAAAGTCTCATAAAACTCCCAATCATAGCAGAGGAAAAAAACACAAATTAAAAAAATGATGATAGTATAAGGGACATTGGTGGCCATCAGTGAAAACATAAAGCATAACAACATTGGCATCATACAAATACTAGAAAGAGAGAAGAGAGAACAAGGGATTGAGTATTTAAAGAAAGAATGATGAAAAAAATCCATAATCTGATGAAGGAAAAAGACACAGAAGTCCAGAAAACACAGAGTCCCAAATAAGATGGACACAAATAGGTCCTCTCCAAGACACAACATAATTAACATGACAAAGCTTGAAGACAAAGAGAAGCTTAAAAGCAGCACAAGGAAAACAGTTACCTACAATGGAGCTACATAAGACTGTCAGCTGATTTCTCAACAAAAACATTTCAGACCAGAAAGGACTGGCACAAAATATTCAAATTGATGACATGCAAGAACCTTCAACCAACACTACTCTACCCAGTAAGGATATCATTTAAAATTTTAGGAGAAATAAAGAGTTCCCAGACAACAAAAAGCTAAAGGAGTTCATTACCCCAAACTTGTATTATAAGAAATGTTAAAGGGCATTCTTTAAGCATAAAAAAAGAACATAGTTATAAAAATAAAATGGTAATAAATACAAAAATACATACCATTCAACAATTACTTTAAATGCAAATGGCTTAAATGCTCCAGTCAAAAGACATAAGATAGTTGCATGAATAAGAAAACAAGACCCCTATGTATGCTGTCTACAAGAGACCCACCTCAGAACTAAAAACAAACACAGACTGAAAGTAAAGGGATGGAAAATGACATTCCATGCAAATGAAAAGGAAAAAAGTTTGAGTAGCAACACGTATCAGACAAAATAGACTTTAAAACAAAGGTTATAACGAGACACAGAAGGACACTACATAATGATAAAAGAATCAATCCAACATGAGCATATAACCCATGGAAACATTTATTCACCCAACATAAGAGCACCTATATATAAAATAATATTGCAAATAGACTGTAATTGAAATAAAAATAAAAATAAAGTAATTTGGTTTCCATTGATGGAGTACCAGCAGTTACAGAGAGATTTGGCTGCTTCTTTAGTGATTTCTTTTAATGCATGAGTACTCAAATTAATTATTGACTTGACTTCATTTACATTTTTAGTATTTATCAAAATAAATGCTAACTACATGTCTCAATAATTCAATAAATAATGCACATGATGAATAAAATGGTTTTTGTGTGTATACAGATTTTATTTAAAAATTAAATACAATTAATAATCACATATGAAACACTAAATTAACCTGTGGTGAAATTCTAACTCCTTAATTTGGGTATAGCAGAGATATCTAGAAGAAGCACTGATTTTTAACTATACCTGAAAAAAATATATAAAGGAAATTCAGCACACATTTATGTTCAAATGACACAATCTTTTATAATTATTATAATGTACTAGAAATCTTTAGTATGTCATGTCACATTTGTTATTTTCACAACCTAAAAGAAAGGATTATATACTTCTGGTAACTCCTTTCAGAAATACTAACATCTTTTTTAAAATAAAGGGCAAGATAAGAAAAAATATTAATATGATTTCAAATAGTAAAGCACAAAAGTAGAAACACCTTAATGGATGAACTTGTCTGAGCATTAAGATAACATTATCTAAAGTTTTCTAAACCTGGTGTATCTCACTGGTACTATGATTACGTGGTGTAACTGCTTATCTAGGAAGGGAATTTGTTTTGTAACCTTTCTAAAGCATAACACTGTTCACAGTATCACCTTTAAAAAAATACTTCATGAGCCACAAATTACAAAGAGAATAAAATCCACAGCCTGATAGCCAATATTTAAGATATTCTGCCATCTGGCCTCCAATTGTCTTTCCAAAATTATTTCCTACTGTTTTCTCTCACACAATCTATGTTCCAGCCAAAATAAATTACCTAGTTTTCCCTGAACATATACTGAGTCTCTGCACCTTGGTGGCTTTGCCTCAACTCTTCCAGTGATGCCATCTCATCAACTCCAAATCAAAACCATCTGTCAACATGTAGCTCAGATGTCAAATCAACCATGAAATCATACCAGATTGCTGTATGTGACAGTAATTTTTCCTTCCTCTGAAGTTCCATCATACCAGTGACGCTTTCATTTTGCCTTTCACCACATTCTAGTATGCATTTAAAATATTTATGAGGGACTTACAAGTTAAAGTATTCTTGAAGCACAACCCTCTCTTGATTTATCATTTTGTTCCTTCCCCCTTTATACTGCCTTACTCACTGAGTAAAACTGCCTTGCTAATAGAGGAAAAGGTAACATGTATGGAAACACTCAAAGGGAAACATTACTCACTGATTTCTTTTCATTTTAATCAGTGTCAGTGTTTCTTTGCTGAATATATCACTATAATTTTTACATACCCAGAAATATTTATATATCAGTCTCAGAGTAGTTACACCATTACGAGCTACCACTTCATTGTTGAAACAGTAGCACAGTTCAATTCTTTGTTCTTATTTCTGAAAAGAACATTTAAAAGGATATAATTATAATTATCTAAGTAATGGTAGTATTATACTTAGATTATTATATGACCTGGTAAGTACAGCATTTTAATCAGTGAGGTAATATGAAATAAAAAAAACCCTCTACTTTGTAAATTATATATTTTTTTCCAATGGAAGATGACCCAGTACATAAATGAGGAACACAGTATTTTTTAAGAAGTAGTGAAACAAACAAGCAAAATATAACCAAAGACACTGAAATTGAGAACAGGCTGACACTGACCAGAGAGGAGAGGGGAGGGAATTTCAGGGGAAAAGGGTGAAGGCTTTGAGGGAATGATTATAAAGGACACATGGACAATAACAGGGAGGGGATGGAAACAGGAGGGAGGTGGGAAGGGCTGGGGTCTTGGACTGGAGTGGGGGGAAAAGGCATAAAACTATACTTGAACAATCAAAAAAGAAAAGAAAAAAGAGTAGTTGTATCATTAGAGGAATTAGTTATGATACAGTGTACAGTTTTGTTTTGTTAAATAATTTTATGTATTTTCTATATTGTCTACCTTTTTTTTCTATTATAACCAGAGAAAAAAGATTAAAAATACCAAATTCTGGTAAAAAAAAAAGTAGTGATTCACTCATGTTTTCTACCCCTGCTGTCCAATTTGCTTGACAAATATCTCTTTTGAAAAGTGTGCAATTGTGTTGTATAACATTATTTGCTCATTAACCAAAATGAATACAAAATGAATGGAAAGAATAAAGAGCAAAACAAGCATAATAGAATTTTGGAAACTGAGATTGCGTGAAACCTATCTAATACAAATAAAGTTAAGGAAATGGTATATAAATAGATTAACAAAATGAGTTAGCCCAGAAATAAACTTGAGTATATATGTACTTTTAAGATATATATGTAAAACCCTCAGTTTTAATGGGTTTAAATTATTATTTATTAAATAGTGTTGAAAAAATGTTGTACATGCTTAACATAGATACCAAAATATATATTTAAGTGACTTAGATAAATATAATAAACATAAATATGACTGGTACTTCATCTTATTTTAGATATTTGAATAACAAGTCAGAAAAAGTCCAAACACGCCAATATAAATTTTTATCCTTAAAATTGTTAACACATTTTGGATCGTAAAGAATTTCATTCTGTCAATTACAAAGATAAAGACAAGTAGAGTGACTTGATCTGTGATGCAAAGAAAGCATGACAATATCTACAGAAGGACCATCATTTAAAATATGTGTTTTGGATTCTACCTAATAAAGAAAACTATATAAATACAGAGGGTTTTAATTTGCATCTTTCTGATGGCCAGTGATACTGAGCATCCTTTCATATGTCTCTGGACCCTCTGTATGTCCTCCTTGGAGAAGTGTCTGTTCAAGTCCTTTGTCCATTTTTTAATGAGATGCCACTTCACACCAGTCAGAATGGCCATCATAAACAAAGCAACAAACAACAAGTGTTGGAGAGGATGCAGAGAAAAGGGAACCCTAATGCACTGTTGGTGGGATTGCAGACTTGTGCAACCACTATGGAAAACGGTATGGAGTTTCCTCAGAAAACTAAAAATGGAACTGCCTTTTGACCCAGCAATTCCACTGCTAGGATTATATCCTAAGAACCCTAAAACACCGATCCAAAAGAACTTATGCACCCCAATGTTCATAGCAGCACAATTTACAATGGCCAAGTCCTGGAAGCAACCCAAATGCGCATCAGTAAATGATTGGATAAAAAATCTATGGTACATCTGCACAATGGAATTCTACACAGCAGAAAGAAAGAAAGAGCTCCTACCCTTTGCAACAGCATGGGTGGAACTGGAGAGCATTATGCTAAGTGAAATAAGCCAGGCAGTGAGGGACAGATACCATATGATCTCACCTTTAACTGGAACATAATTAACAAAATGAACAAGCAAGCAAAGTATAGCCAAAGGCATTGAAATTGAGAACAGGCTGACAGTGATCAGAAGGGAATGGGGAGGGGACAAAGGTGAAGGGTTTACAGGAACAATTATAAAGGACATATGGACAACAATGGGGGGTTGCAAATGCAGGAGGGAGGTGGGGAAGGCTGGGGTTGGGGGAAAAGGCAGAAAACTGTCCTTGAACAACAATAAAGTAATAATAATAATAAAGAAATGTTATTGATAAATATCCATAAATATACATTATACATTAAACTAATTCCTACCAAATTTATACCATTTGAATTAAAATAAGAAACAAACATTAAAACTTTTGCATAAAAATAAATAAATACAGAGGGGAGTAAAATATTTTCCTATAGTTGAAATAGGACTATATAAGAGTTGTGATCAGCATAGAAAAAAAACATTGTAGAGTATGCAGATACCAAATTATAATGTTGTACAGCTGAAATTTATGTTATTAACCAATGTTACATCAATAAAATAAACAAACAAATGAAATAAGATCATGGAGAGATAAAAGATGTTTGCTTGTTCTAGGAAAGATACCTTGATCATATATTGGCTGGTAATATAACAGCAAACTCTTTTAGAGGCATGCATATATATATACACACACACACACATATATGTGTGTATATTTGTACATTTTCTCAGGTTTATGAGGAAAGGGTATTTATCTCTGTTTTATCAATAAAATTTACTGGGATTTTCAGAAATGTAATTATTTGCTTAAGGTTTCATTAAGGCTCAACCCAAGGTTTGGACCTTTGTACTGTGACTACAGATAAGTATTATTACCACTACTCCAACACAAGTCTCAATGGCAACCATGGGAGGAAAAAAAAACTTTTAACATGTTTATAAAATAGAAAATGAAATTACAAATGAGGTTATAAAATGCTGTACACAGTGTTCATAATTGGTCTTCTAGTTTGTTCAAAACAAGTAGAAAAGATCCAGTTTCCAGCAGGCATTTCTTCCAGGGAAATGAGCTGAATAAAACAAGATGAACCATATGTCATAGTAGTGAGACAGTCTGCTTTTCTTTCATAGGTCCTGTTCAGTTTTGGGTGTATGCACTGAAACAGTGATTACAAATTCAACAAATTCCATGAATCAATGACCCAACCAATTTAATTTTGTCTCCCTAAAGACTATTGCACAGAATAACATTTATCTTAAATTCTAAAACATAACCATACTTTATTAATTTTTAGAATTAAAAACAATATTTTCACAAAGAGTTATGCAACAAATTCTGTGTAGCAAGTGGTAAACCGAGAAGTTACAAACTTATAGTCATTGCTAAGCAACAATCTAGGATGAATGCCCAGTATGAAGTACTTCTACTGATACTGTTTCAGTAACATTATATAACCCATTTGTTTGAAAACTAAAAAGAAGTTTTATTTATTCTTAAGTTGCTATCATCCTTTATGAATACTGAGAACAATAATCAAATAAAAACTTTAAATATAATCAGAAATATAATGTATATTATATTTATATATATATTTAGTGATTAGACAGAATCATAATTGCACAGTTTCTCATAGTTTTTAAAATACCTTCCTAACCATCATATCATTTATTGTTTTTTAATTTAGTTTATTGGGGTAACATTGGTTCACAAAATCATACAAGTTTCAAGTGTACAACTTAATAAAACATCATCTGCACACTGTGTCTTGAACCCATCACCCCAAGGAAAGTCTCTTTCTGTCCCATTTCATCCCCTTTGCCCACCTCTACCTATACCCCACCCTTTTCCCTCTGGCCATCACCACACTGTTGCCTATGTCTATGTGTTAAATATACATGTTTGTTTTGGCTTAATCTCTTCACCTTCTTTCATCCAGCCTCTCAACCCTGTAGCTGACATATGTTTTCCTGTTTTACACATGTGCTCATATAATAATGGACATAGGTGAAAGGCACATTAAATAAATTAGAAAAATAGTTAATATTATGTAGTATTTAACTACCAGAGAAATAAATACTCCTAGTAAATATTTAAAGTGGTCTCTCTGTTGTAAGTCTGCTGTTAAGGGATAATTTATATTAATCTGAATTCATCTATTATAAGTGTTCAGGTTGATGAAACTTGACAAACCAGCAATAGAAAAGAATCTCCTCATTGTAAGTGAATCAATAAAAAATAATGTAGTTAGTGGATGGACATTCAGGGTATTATGCTAAGTGAAATAATCCAGTCAAAGAAAGACATACGATATGACTTCACCTATATGTGAAATCTAAAGAACAAAATAAATGAACAAACAAAATGGAAACAGACTCATAGGTACAGAGAACAGACCGATGGTTGACAGAAAGAGAAGCTTGAGGGACTGGGCAGAAAAGATGAAGGGATTGAGAAGGACAGATTGGTAGTTACAGAAAAGTCATGGGGATGTAAAGCACAGCATAGGGAGTCAGGGTGGAGGCTTGGCCTCCCTTCCTGCCTTCTGCTTAAATGCTAATCCTTTTTTAAAAAATATATTTTATTGCCCTGGCTGGCATAGCTCAGTGGATTGAGCGCGGGCTGGGAACCAAAGGGTCCCGGTTTGATTCCCGGTCAGGGCACATGCCTGGGTTGTGGGCCAGGTCCCCATGAGGGCCATGTGAGAGGCAACCATACATTGCTGTTTCTCTCCCTCTCTTTCTCCCTCCCTTCGCCTCTCTCTAAAAATAATTAAAAATAAAATCTTTATATATATATATATATATATTTTATTGATTATGCTATTACAGTTGTCCCATTTCCCCCCTTTCTTCCCCTCCTCCTCACAACCCCCCCCCGCAATTTCCCGCCCTTTAGTTTTTATCCATGGGTCATACACATAAGTTCTTGGGCTTCTACATTTCCTATACTATTCTTAACCTCCCCCTGTCTGTTTTCTACCTACCGTTTATGCTACTTATTCTCTGTACTTTTCCCTCCTCTCTCACCCTACCAGTCCCCTGTTGCTATCCCTCCATGCCTTATATAAATCCCTTTAACATTTCATACAATAAAGGCTGGGTGATGATGAACTCCTTGAACTTGACCTTATCTGAGAAGCACTTTATCTGCCCTTCCATTCTAAATCAGAGTTTAGCTGGTTAGAGTATTCTTGGATGTAGGTCCTTGCCTTTCATGACTTGGTATACTTCTCTCCAGCCCCTTCTTGCCTGCAAGGTCTCTTTTGAGAAATCAACCAACAGTCTTATAGGTAACGGTCCTCTTTTCTCTTGCTTCTTCTAAGATTCTCTCCTTATTTTTAATCTTGGGTAATGTCATTATGATGTGCCTTGGTGTGTTCCTCTTGGGGTCCAACTTCTTTGGGACTCTCTAAGCTTCCTGGACTTCCTGAAAATCTATTTCCTTCACCAGCTTGCGAAAGTTCTCTTTCATTATTTGTTCAAATAAGTTTTCAATCCCTTGGTCTTCCTCTTCTCCTTCTGGCACCCCCATGATTTGGATGTTAGGACATTTTAAGATGTCCTGGAGGTTCCTAAGCCTCTCCTCATTTTTTGAATTCTTGTTTCTTAATTCTTTTCTGGTTGAATGTTTTTTGCTTCCTCTGGTCCCCACCGTTGATTTGAGTCCCAGTTTTCTTCCCATCACTATCGGTTCCCTGTACATTTCCCCTTATTTCCTTAGTGTATTCTTCATTTTTTCATCTAATTTGTGACCGAATTCAACCAATCCTGTGAGCATCCTGATTACCACTGTTTTGAACTGTGCATCTGATAGGTTGGCTATCTCTTCATGGCTTAGTTGTATTGTTTCTGGAGTTTTGATCTGCTCTTTCATTTGGGCCATCCTTCCTTTCTCTGCTCATCTGTTACTTTAAGGGGCAGAGCCTTAGGTGTTCACCAGGGTGGGGTAATCCACATTGTTGTATTGTGATGCTGCCTATGGGGTCAGGGCCTGAGAGGGAACAATGGTGCTTGCTCCATTCTCTGCCGGCTTTCGGTCACTTTCCCTGCTACCCACAAGCAAATTGGGCCCGTCTGTGCTGGTTCCCAGGTGGGTGGGCTTATGTAGTTCTAAGTCCCTGTGGGTCTTTCCAGTGAACTCTCCTGTGAGGCTGGGAGTTCCTCCTGCTGCCATCTCAACCCCCACAGGTGTTTTTAATCAGTGGTTTGAGGCTTTATTTCCCTGCAATGGTGGGTTGCTCGGTCTGCTCAGATCCCTAGGTTTTTCTTCCAGTTTATCTGCGAGCATATGAGGGATAGCCCGGTCCACCAGTCTCGGCCCCGCCATGTCCAGGCTGGCCAGCCACAGGTTTCACAGACTGCGCCGGCCACAGGTTTCTCCGAGCAGCTGCAGCGTTGCCCTTACCGCTCCACAAACCTCTGTCTCGTGGTGCACTCTCTGCCCTGCTCTTCCCCACTTACCAGTCTGGATGAACACGTCTTCTTTAACTTCTTGGTTGTCAGACTTCCATACTGTTCTATTTTCTGTCTGTTCTGGTTGTTTTTAAATTGTTGTTTTTCCTCTTTTGGTTGTACTAGGAGACATAGTGTGTCTACCTACACCTCTATCTTGGCTGGAAGTCCTGCTTGAATGCTAATCCTTTTATTTGTTATTTTGAACAAAAATAATCCCTGCTAAAACCATGCATAACAATTCATACACATACACACACCCCATATGTATTATAAAAAGTTCCAGTGAAAAATTATTTACAAACAGGCAGTGGGCTGTATTTAGCAGGTGGGGCCATCATTCTCTGATCCCTGCTTGGACCACCCAGCATTATTGGACAACCTTGGCACTACTGATACATGCGGACAGATAATTCTTTGTCTGCCATGTGCATCATAGGATGTTGAGCAACATTCCTGGCCTCTAAATGACAGTGGAACTCCCCCACCCCAGAAGTGCCACCACCACAAATGCCTGCAGAAATGGCCAAATGCCCCCTGGAGAACAAAATCACCCTGGTTGAGAATCACTGGTCTCCCAGTCTCCTTGCCAGAAACAGCAGGTTAACTCTAATTTTTCTATGGTTCTTTGGGGTTTTTTCTGCACCTATTGACATTTCTGATTTGATAACTTCTGTACTCGGGTTGGAATATATAGAAGGTGAAAATATATTCACCCTGCCTGATGTGGCTCAGTGGGTTGGGCATTGACCTATGAACCAAAAGGTCACTGGTTCGATTCTTGGTCAGGGCACATGCCTGGGTTGCAGGCCAGGTCCCTGGTTGGGTGTGTGTGAGAGGTAACTGATCAATGTATCTCTAACACATCGTTTCTTTCCCTCTCTTTCTCCATCCCTTCCCCTCTCTCTAGAAATAAATAAATAAAATCATTTAAAAATTCCTCAGGAGACTCAATTCTGAGTCCTTCCTTGAATACCAAGGTCCCTATCTGGGTCAGTATTTTTTTTTCTACCTCTCAGAGCCTTCTGCTATTTCCTTCATTTGCCTTAACCAGGTCTTAGATATAAGAAGCAGAAAGGCTACAGTGAAATATCTTATTATTCAAGATATGTATTCTTAAAAGATAACTCCTGCCTGAGGATGTGCAGTGTCATGGTTAAGAGCAGTTAAGAGTTCAGACCCAAGTATCATGAATTATGTACTAAACTGCTGGCTCTACTATTCAAGGGATGTGAAACCCTGAGCAGGATAGCCTCCTGTATTCCATTTTTTAAGATGTAAATTTATTCTGGTATTAATATACAATTCATAGTTGAATGTAATATAGTAATCATTTAACTCATAAGGGTTAAACATGTTACTACATATAAATAATATAGATTAGTGTTTGTTACATAATAAATACTTACTATTTAGTGGATGTCATTAGTAGAATTTTTATTATAATTATCTGGAGAACCACTGACATTAAGTGTACAAACACCATGCTAATGATTAAATGATTATCAGTTCTGCAAACTGGCAACGCTCTCCCAAAGTGAAAGAAAGAATCATCAAAAACAGATTTTTCAAAACTGGAAGAGATGCACTTGAATTTGTACTAATTTAATACACTATTTTAAAGGTTTGGGAATGTGGGACCTTGATATCTTAAGTTATTTCAAATCACAAAGAATTTAAATGCTAGAACGACAAGGACCCTATTACAGTTTGTTTCTTTTAAGTAATTCTTTTCTTCCCTCAGGGACAGAAACAGAGAAAGGACTAGTGTTTCATTAAGCCTATACCTACTCTCATTCTCTCTAGAACAACATTTGCCTTCTATGCAAGGGCACCCATTAATCTTTCTTCATGGAAGGACTTTCACCCCTTGTCAAGCTGGGGAAGAGTTCTTTCCATCCTTCAGAATTCATCATATGTCATCTAAGGTATAAAGCTAGACACTAGAACAAAGAAACTTATACCCACACAATGTGCACAGCAGAAGAGAGAAAACAAAGAAAGCCTTGGATACAAAACATAACATAAAACAACATAAGACCAAGTATTTGTATATCAATAAGTCAAAATGGGGTAAGTTCACGTATTGGAAGTAAAAAGCTGAGCAGGTAAAATAACACTGTCAGATGTATGCTGCATCTTAATAGGTGTATCTAAAATATTGTAAAAGCAAAAGTATGAACCCAGTTGCACTATAATATTAATCCCAATGTAGAACTTTAAAAGAAAAAAAAGGCATGTTATAATTACAAAGAACACTGTTTACATCGATAATAAAGCTTTCTGATTAATATTTAGGTACTGAATTAGAAAATGTTTGAAATTATGAAACATTGAGAACAGGAACACAATTAAGGAAAACAATGAATGAGAAACAGATTTTTAACCCACCATAAATAGCTAACGAATGAGTCACATAATCTTTTTGAGTAGTTTATCATATAATCTATCAGGAAAGAATGTATTAATAAGATTGGTATTGTCTTATTTTGAATTCCCCATAAACAAGTCCTAAAATAAGAATTCCAGTGAAAAGTGTTTGTTAGGGAAGACAAGAGACACAAGTAAGAAAGAGGGAAGTTATATAGTAAAGAGAGAGCCTCCAATAAAGTGTGCAAATTGAAACTAACCATCACAGACCACTTACATAGAAAAACTTGGAGAAATATATATGACCATATTTGATATGACCATATTTTCCCAGCCAAGGGCGGGAAAAGCTAGGACATTTATATATCATATCCTAGCAGTCATTGGTTGGGAGTTGTGGGACATGTGTTAATTCACCAGAACATCTGGCTTGCTGCGTGGGAGGAGAACAACCTTCTAAGATTTCAGAAAAGGCTTAGTGGCAGAGACGTACAGACACTGGCAGTTGGAAGTTCAAAGGCACACAGTGAAAATAGTAGGATCTGAGAGATATGGAAAGGGTACTACTAGCACCTACTATAGTAAGATAATATTCTATATAACCTGATAACACAGCATTTTCATCTGAGGACAAGGCAACTACTAAAATTAAGTGTATGATAGAACACAAAGAAAATCACAGTATATTTAAGAATGTAAACTAGAAGGAGCCATTTTTGTGACCACAATGGTGTAAATACTTAAAGTTAAGGAGGAAAGAAAATCTAAACTTATCTCAAAATATTGTAAAATTATAAATAAAACACTGTTATACAACTCAGATTAAAAGTGAAATATAAATCAATGCTGCATAATACAGAGACAATAATGATTAAGGATACATGTTTTTAAAAATGAATAATGCTAAAGCTAGTCTTAGTAAAAAAAAATCCACACTTTTAATTCATATATTCCTTAATAAGAAATAATATTTTTAAAATTGTTACATTTTCATGTTAACAGTTTTGAAAACGGAACAAAATATAGCCATGAGAATAACAAAGAAGAACAATTTAAAGGCTTAAATCAATAATATTGAATTTATCATGCCAAAAATGGTTATTTGCTGCTCATGAAAAAAGCTAGCAAGATGTAGAATTGAGTGAGACTTTCAAGAGGAATTTAGAGCTACATCCAGTAGGTATGAAATGTGAATGGTGACTCTGACTACAGCCTAGAACATACAGTTCTAAGTAAACAACTGGTAGATAAAATGTAAATCAAAACCAATATAAGTAAAGCAAAAAATGTATACTACAGATAATCCAAGAGAAAAACATGCATTTTTAAACATTAAAAAAAAACCCAAATACTAGTTAGATAGTATTGAATCTTCAATATTTTGGATGAGATGATAAAAATTACACTTAACCAAGATATTACCCTGTTAGAAAAATATAAAACAAAAGGTATCATTTATAACTTAGTCATAAATATATTTAGTAGCTTCCTTGAGCTTCTGTAGCTTTCAATACATTCAGCAAAAACTGAAGGATTCAAAGAACTGCATTCTATTGTCATGCCTCTTCCCATTTAAATGTGAACTTAATTACAAAGCTCCTCATGAAGTACTATAAAATACACTGAAGGTTTTATTTGGGCTAAGGCAGGCCTATAAAACAGATAAATCTGTAATAACTGTTTGTACATTAGTAGTACTATTTATTAATATATGTAGTAGCAATCAGCCTTCACTGTAGAAGCTTTATTGAAATAAATTTGCAGTAATATACAAACTAAAGGATAGTACATAAGCCTTCTTAATCAATTTGAGTTTATTTGGTCAATAAAGCACACAGGACCACAGCAGCACATTTCATTTTTTTCCTAGGAAATCAATATCCACAACAGAGAATAAATGTCAAATTGAAGACTTAAATTTTGTGGTCATGAGGTATATTAGTAATAGCTGTGGGCCGGTGCTCATGGCACCGGGGTTCTAATCCAATGTAGTCACCATCATTGACTTTGAAAAAGTAACACCTTTTAAAAGACTTAGTTTCTCTTCCTTATTTAATTCTTGGTCTTGTTATTGAAGTGTTATCGAATGCACATTTCTAAGAGAAGACCACAGGATTTAACCTGTAGAAACAGTATCACCACAGTTACTGCCTGTAATCTTTCAAAGTCCTGGATCTGTCTACCAAGTTGTGGGATTTTGTTATTGTTGCTACATTCAACAGCAGAAATATGCATGAAAACATTGTCAGCATATAAGATTCATTATTATCCTGTTAGTGTTACAAGATAAGAGTAAAGCATTTCTGTGAACCTAAAGGCAAATGTGTATTTCAATAACATCTTTTATAAATATGAAATTAGGTATAAAAATAGGTCACTGTTTCTGCCTACATACTTACTCTCTCTTTCTTGTATATAACTTTCTGTGATACTATTTTTTGTACTTCTTTGTTGCTTGGATTCCTTGTCCCTATATATATAATAAGTTTGTATTCATTTTTAATACACAAATTCTAGGTTGACATTAAGATATTTGAGTGACTGAAAGGTTTACTAATCTTATTTCTAATTTCCCAATGACAGAACTCTGCAACCAAAAATAGGAAGAGAATATATTCTACAGCCAGAAGTATTTTATGTTACCTCCTATCACAACAGGGATAATTAAGATAAGCTTATGTTAACAACTAATTTGATCTTAACCACCCAAAGTAAATCTGCATAATTGGGACAACAGTATTAACCAAGAATACTATTAAGCTTTTTAACTATCAGCATATGTACCATGTTAATAAGTAAATTCTTGCTGGACTCAGTGATTGACAAAGAGCCACATTCAGTCAATGTATCTTGACTGTTTTCAAACAGAGTGTAGACAGATTTTTTGCCATTGATTACTTCAAGGATGAGTCAACAAACAATAAATAAAGCATGGGTTCTATGAGACTATACTACAGCTGAGGTGAAAAGAAACAGTCTAGAAATAGTCATAAATATGTATGCATAATAGAGTCATCAGTAAGAACGGTGTATATCAGCATTTCACAGGTACTGATATATACTCATGTTGCCATTTAAGTGTGCAAATATTTAAAAAGTTATTCTTACTTTTCTGGGATTTCAGTACATAGAACAACTAGGTACTCATGCTAAGGAAGTTGATTGAAAATATTTTCAAAGGTCACCAGAAAAGAAAAACAAAATAACAACACAAAAATTGGAAAATGCATTTGAAAAGTACTGGCAGTTATTAATAAAATCACCTTGAGTCTTTGACAGACCTATATATCCAACTGTCAACTTGACGTATTTACTTGGATGTTTAATTGACATCTCACACACAACTGAGCTCAAATGAAATTCCTGAAATTCCTCTAAGAAATGTTCACTTATAGCCACAGCTGGTGTGGCTTAGTGGATTGAACGCAGGCCTGCAAACAGAAAGGTCACCAGTTCGATTCCCGATTAGCGCATGTGCCTGGGTTGTGGACCGGGTCCCCAGTAGGGGACGCATGAGAGGCAACCACACATGGATGTTTCTCTTCCTCTCTTTCTCCCTTCCTTCCTCTCTCTAATAAATAAATTAATAAAATCTTAAAAAAATTTTCACTTATAGTCTTTGCTATCTCACTTAGCAGCAGCTTCATCCTTCTACGTGCTCAGGCCAAAAACCTGGGATTCATCTTTGATGCCTCAATTCACCTCACTCCCCTCATGTCATCAGTGAGAAAATTCTTTTGGTTCTATGTAGGGAACACTGTAATATACCACCTGGATTCTTGTCTGGACTGAAGGATTTATTTCCCAAGCTTCTATGAATGGTGCTGATAAAAAACCCTAGTCTAACAGCCCTCTTCATGATTTGTCTCCATTGATGGAGTTATCTTGCGCAAAGTCACTCTCACTGGTCAATGTGTGACAGTGGAGAACGGTAACCGATCCCACCATTCCTTTGATATTGTTCCTGCAAATGCTGACTCTGACTAATATATGGCTTGTAGGTAAACAGCATGTTTGTATTAGAATCCTGGGAACTAACTTCAAAAGATATAGACTCCGATCTTCAGTCACTCCAGCTCTGGAAGATTTGCTGATTTTCAAACATAAAACCAGGATGACAAAAACCAGGATGACGCACACCAGACTATCGTTGCTTGACCAATTTTGAAGTCCTTATCAGAATACACAGTGCTGGCCCACACACAGAGGACTTTTTAACCCCCTCCCCCGATCTCTTTGTTCTGCTTTCCCACTGCCTCCTTATAAAAACTTTTGCATGCACTGAGATGTGAAGATTGGATTTGAGACAAGAGTCCCCCATTTTCCAGGTGGCCAGCATCTGCATAAACTACTTTTCTTTATACTAGCACCTGTCTCTCCATTATTGTCCTTTGAATTGCCAGGCTGCCAGACCTGCATTCAGTTACAAATACAAGGGTATAAAGGCCTGTCTCCTTGCCCAAACTATGGACAACTTTACAGAGCCATGGCTCCTAGTTTCTGAGCTTTCCATTGAGTTGTATGAAGACTTCATTGACACTGTGTCCCAAACACTGCTCAAAATGAAATACATGTGAGGAAAAACAGAATGAAGTCCTGAAACATACTACAGCATGGATGAATCTTGAAAATGTTATGCTAAATGATAGAAGGCAGTGACTTAGAACCAATTCTTGTATTTTTCAAGAAGAATGAGTAGCTGCCTGAGGCTGGGAGTGGGAGTGGAGATTGACAGCAAATTAGAAAATAGAAACTTTCAAGTGTGGTAGGAGTGTTCTAAAACTGGATTGCAGTGATATTCACAACTGCATAGGTTTACTAAAAATCACTTAATTGAACACTTAAAATAAATGGCATCAATGATATGTAGATTAGACCTAAATGAATTTAAAAAAATAGAAAAACAAATCCAAAACACAGAAAATCAAAATGAGAGAGGAGGGGGGAAGATCAAAATTTAACATTTCATGTGAATTATTCTGACTACCTTTGGCTGTACTAGTCATCCCTCCTCTTTGCTCTCATATTTTATTCACCCATTAAAAAACATTCTATTGAGAACTAAGTATAAGTCTTATGCTAGTTATTTGGAATACACAGAGAAAAAAGGATATCATTTATGCTCTAAAGGCATTTATAGACTAGTGTGGGAGACATTAAAAAATCAGGCTTTATGGGACAGTATATTACATTCTTCAATATTGGTATACACAGGTGCTAAAGGAGACAATGGAAGGGGTTTTAATATATATATTATACTATTTACCTGGCACTATGTTAATTAAACATGTTATATAATCATCCCATTGTTGATACTAATATACTACTTTAACTTTAATATGGCAGTGCACGGGACTTAAAAATAGAAATAAAACTGTGTTTTATTTTTCCTGAGACAGTCCAGATAGGAGAATGATTTAAGATTAGGCATCAGATTTGAGAACCAGTAAGCAAACTGCATGTGGACATATCATCCAGGAAACAGCTGTTATTTTATGTATCTATGAATATACTTATGCATGCATATATCATACCCACATATCCACAATACTATAACATTTCATTTAGTCTAGTTTTCACACTTCTTAGATTTCATCTTCCTGGAACTCAACCAGGAGCCAGGAGCTAAACAAATTGTGGATGACTCAGATCATTGCCAAACAAGGCTAACACTTGATTGCACTACTTCTGCCTCTTGTTTCATACCAGAGCCCTTAAATTACAGTCTTATTTATTTAATGCAAACATTTCAATAGGTTGCTCAGGTAGTTTTTTTTTTTTGGTTCAATATTGATGTTCAAGGCTGAGAATATCAGAAACAGCAGACAATAAGCAGGCTGTAAGTGCAGGAACTGTTAGAGATCAGCCCTATGAGACCAAGAGCATTGGCATTAGTATAATATAGTAGAAAGGAAGGAGGATAAAGCATAAAAGGAGAGAAACTGGATTCAAGCAGAATCAGGATAGAGATGAGGGTTAATAACCAACATTTGCATGCTGTGTTTCAGGTTCCAAATTATTTATAAATTTCATGTTCATTTAATCTTAACACATGTCCTCTGAGGCAGGCATAGTTATCTTTATTTCATAGTTGATGTTTTCAGCCTCAGATTGCCACATATTTCACAGCCCAAACCAAGAGAAACAGATCTAGGCCAAATCCAAGGTAAGTATTCTGCTCAATTACTAAGCCTGAATGATGACCCGCAAGTTGTTATGAAAAAGTTTAAAGTGGAGTCAATACTATATATTTACAGAGAACAAAATCAATACTACATATTGATTTCTAAAACAACCTGTTTTGATTTGTACATAAACAGATATATTTTAGATATCTTTTCTTTCGTTGCATAGCTCTTCTGCCATTATTGAAAGACCAGGTACCACCTACAGAAATACGAAATAAGAACCATGATGCTGCCTTTTTCATGGTTCAGTATTTTTACTTAATTTGCACCTCATTAGCAGTCATTTCCATTTTAACAGTATTCCCTTAAGAATATCAGGATGGCTATAATTCATTTTATTCATCTGCCATGTTAATTTTTCCAATATAGAGGTTTCATAATTGCTCTACAAAACATGGCAACTAGATCTGTCAGAGTAGAAAGATAAACATATATATGTTTTCATGTTAACTGTGTGATTAAAGATCATACATATAAACACACACATTTATAACAAGGATGTGGGATCTATCTGTAAACTGAAAAGAAATTGTGACATTTCAAATAGAACAAAATCTATTATCCAATTTTCTTTCCTTACTCTCAGATTCTGAATTCTTCCTTCTGCCTCTATCAATGACAGATGCCACCACTATTTGATACCATTCACATAATCTATGTTAGAAATGCACCTCTATTTTCCCTAAGTTCTAGAAATTGTAACATATAGTTTTATTTTTGTATTCCTTGTTATTCAATGCACCTCTTTATTTTCTCAACAAGTGAGCCAACTAAATGGGGATTATTTTTATAATTATATTCTTTCAACAAAAATAGGGTGACCTATATTCATGAGAATTAAGGTCTGACCAAAATTTTTATGTTTTTTAAACAAGTAATGAGAATTAAAATTTTAGTCAGAATACTTTCTTTTTGGGTCCTCTTTACAATGGGAAAAATTATTTAAACATAATTATGGTGAAATTTTATGCAAATTAAATTTTTACATTATCTTAATGTGCATGTAATGATAGCTACTAACTACTCCAGCTTCAAACAATTATATGACCTGCCCCTCAACACTAACTGAAATAAAAGACCACCACTTCAAATCTAAGATACACAGAAAGGATATTTTCTCTTTTCTTTCTTGATATAACATGAAAATAACACATATTCCGAAAACATGTCATTTTCTCTTTCACTGAAACATCTTGTTATCCACCTTTTCCCCAATATTTCAAATGTTTTTAAAAGTGTATTTCCTTCCAGTTGTAATGATACTGGCAGACTTTTTTTGACCCATATAATGTTCTAAAGAGTATAAACAGAATTACTCTAGTAAGGCATGCACTTACCAGTTTATCACAAGCCTCTGCATTCTCTATTATATTTGTGATATTAGACTCTCAGACATTCCCCATGGATCCCCTTCTCCTGGCATTTATACCCACATTGTATCAGGGTTGCTTTGTGTGACCAACAGGACACAGCGGATGTTATGGTATGTCACTTCTGAGATTAGATTATAAAAGACTGACATTCTCTCTCTTGAATCATTTGTTATGGGGGAAACTAGCTGTTTTGTGGCTAAGACACTCATAGAAGCTTATGTAAAGACACACATGACAAAGAAATGAAGTCTGCCAGCAACCACATGAGTGAGTTTGGAAGTGGATTTTCCAGGTTCAAATGACTGCAGCCCCAATCAACCTTGTGAATGTAACCTTATAAGATACCTGAGCCGAAACCCGCTTAGGCCACTCATGAATTTTGAGCCACAAAAACTGTGAAATAATTGGTATTGTTCTTAGAAGCTCCCAAGTTTCAAGTTAAATATACTTTGCAGCAGTCAGTATTGAATATGGTATTATATCTAAAATATTCACCTGCACTGTATTTAGAGGATTTTGAAAACATAACTTTGTATTATTTAGGATAATTATGGTTATCCTAAGTACACCAATTGACCAAAGTTTATTTCTTGCTCATGCCCCAGTCCAATTCACATCTAGTGGTTCTGTGTGGTGACTTCCCCTCAAAAGTGCTTTGTGCATCTGAAATTCTTTTTGTAAAAAAAAACAACACTAAAATTTATTCACTTTCAGATGTACATGTGGGAGAGGCAGTGAACATGGAGAACCCGTACCCACCTTTAATTGTCTTGAACTGTAAATAACACACTACTTCTCTTATATCCTTATTGGTGAAGACTCAACTACATGACTCTAGCCAAACTGTAAGGGAGGCTGGTTAATGAACTCGTCGATCCAGGAAGAAGAAATGTTTTACAGGTAGTTTTGTCTCTGCCATCTGACTCTTGCTTTAGAACCAAAGTCTTGAAGGAGGAATGTTAGATAAGTTCAAAGAGATACTCTGTACTAGGAAACAGTCCTTGCATTTCCATTTTTTCTGGTTTATAACCAGTCAGAATATTTTTATCACTTTGTTCAATTATTTAAAGAAATTGATTTCTAGTTTGTCACTTTCTTGAGAGTAACTTTTCTGTGTGTCTTCAGAAATGACCTTGAATGAACTTCAAAGACAGAAAGAATTATAATGTACCACACAACTACAAGACCTCAGTGGTACACAACTGTAAGCATGTATTGCTCATATGCTCTGCTGGCAGTCAGCTAAGAATGTCTGCCTATCATGACTGGCCTCATTAACATGTTCTGAGTGATCTGGTAGTCAAATGATCTTGGCTGACTTTGACTGAGGTGACTTAGTTGACCTGGCGGTGCCCAAATGTCTCTTCTCCTCCAGCAAACTGGGTCAGAAATATTTTCATAGTAATGACAGAAGCACCAGAGAATGCAAAACCTGATATACAAACTCATTTCAAGTCTCCGCCTACATTACATGTGCTAATATCACATTGGCCAAAAAAAGCTAAAGGGGGCAGGCTACAAATAACATAGCAAAGTACATTGGGTGATGTGAAGGATCAGTACATCAGTCTAATCTACACATGTACATGCTCTGAAACATGAATGAATAAACAAAAATAATAAATATAAAGAGCACACTTAATCTTCAATATGGGCAATCAGTAATTGTCCACTCCTAAAGATGGCACCTTTGGAATGAAAAGGATTTCTTCACATCCAATTTTATATATAGTGAAACTCAATATCTTAATTTGCCAAAATTGTGGATGAGTATGCTTTTTAACTGTCAGTAATTGTTATGGTCAAAAAGAACACATTGATATTAAATTTTCTTAATTAAAAATAAATAATGAAAATTTTGTACAGTTTTATGATTAAAAAATAAAATTTTTAAAGATGTTATTTATTTATTTTTAGAGAAAGGGGATAAGAGGGAGAAAGAAAAGAAGACAAACATCAATGCGTGTGAGAGAAACCTCCATCAGTCGCCTCTCACATGCTCCCAACTGGGGACCTGGCCCCACAACCTAGGTGTGTGTCCTCACCAGGAAGTGAGCTGGGGACCTTTAAGTCTGTAGGCTGGCACTCAATCCATAGATTCACGCCAGGCCTAAACAAAAATAATGTCCATCGATCCACAGCCAGGTCTAAACAAAAATAACATTTAAAGAACTGTTGGCCAATAAATTTCCCAGTAATATTAAGAATTTTTCCCCTTCATCTTTTGAGTTTTTTCAGGATATTTTTAAGGAAAATATAATATGTTCTATCTCTTTTGGACTATGAGAAAATCATTGACAATAACAGCACCTAATAAATCATCTAAGGTGTTTTCTTTAATTAATTAATTTGAGCTATTTTTATTGAGCGTATTATACTTATCATTTTGATAGTTTGTACTTTTTCAGTGACAAGCAAGAAAAATTCAGTAATACACAAAGCTTGTAATCTAGTGGAAAATGTAAGCAATAAATAATTATTTGCCATACTGTGCCAGACATGAAGAAAATTTTCAGAAACAGATTAAAATCTCAGTTTGAATCTGGTCATGAGTAGTCAGCTCATGAGAAGGATGTTGGTTTCTTCCAGGCAATAAATATTGATAAAAGGAAAACAGACTTATACATGACACCATTAAAGTCCTAGAGGAGAACATAGGCAGGAAAATTTCAGATATTCCATGTAGCAGTATTTTCACTGATATGTCCCCTAGAGCAAGAGACATAAAGGAAAGAATAAACAAATGGGACCTTATCAAAATAAAAAAAAAAAAAAACTTCTGCACAGGTAAAGAAAATAGCATTAAAATGAAAAGAGAACCAACCATATGGGAAAACATATTTGCCAATGATACCTCAGACAAGGGTTTGATTTCCAAAATATATAAAGAACTCACACGACTCCACTCTAAGAAGACAAGCAACCAAATTAAAAAATGGGGAAAGGACTTGAACAGACACTTCTCCAACGAAGACATACAGAAGGTCAAGAGACATATAAAAGGCTGCTCAGTATTGCTGGCCATCAGAGAGATGCAGATTAAAACCACAGTGCGATACCACTTCACACCAGTCAGAATGGTCATCATAAACAAAGCAACAAACAACAAATGTTGGAGAGGGTGTGGAGAAAAGGGAACCCTAGTGCACTGTTGGTGGGGTTGCAGACTTGTGCAACCACTATGGAAAACAGTATGGAGTTTCCTCCGAAAACTAAAAATGGAACTGCCTTTTGACCCAGCAATTCCACTGCTAAGATTATATCCTAAGAACCCTGAAACATCAATCCAGAAGAACTTATGCACCCCAACATTCATAGCAGCACAATTTACAATAGCCAAGTCCTGGAAGCAACCCAAGTGCCCATCAGTAAATGAATGGATAAAAAAAATATGGTACATCTGCACAATGAAATTCTACACAGCAAAAAGAAAGAAGGAGTTCCTACCCTTTGCGACAGCATGGGTGGAACTGGAGAGCATTATGCTAAGTGAAATAAGCCAGGCAATGAAAGACAAATACCAAATGATCTCACCATTAACAGGAATCCAATCAACAAAATGAACAAGCAAGCAAAGTATAGCCAAAGACTGAAATTGAGAACAGGCTGACAGTGATCAGAAGGGAGAGGGGAGGGAATAGAGGGGGAGAAGGGTGAAGGGTTTACCGGAACAATTATAAAGGACATATGGACAACAACAAGCGGGGGTAGAAATAGGGGAAGAAAGCAGGGAGGGCTGGGGTGGTGGGGAGGGGTGAGGGGAAAAGGAAGAAAACTGTACTTGAATAACAATAAAAAAATAATAATAAAAAAGAAAAAAGAAGAGAAACGGACTTACAGAGACATTGAAAATGTGTAATCAACAGACTACATAATTTATTGAAAACAGCATATAGTAGAAAAAAGTTAGGAAAAATGTACAATTTTATTGTTAAAACAACTGAATTTATTATTCAGTAAGCTAGAGGTACTTTGTGAGGAACAATTCTGGTGGTAAATATAACCCTATCATCTGGATACAATTAGTTTAAGGTTTCTATAAGAAATCCAAGTGGAAATATCTATAATGCTTTTGTCTTCTTGCACCTGAAGATGAAGGGAAAGCCCTAGTCTGGAGGTGAACATTTGGAAATGTTAGCTTATATGTTACCTTTATGCAAAATAGTCATTGAAGTCCTGAAAGTAGTGGAATTGCCCAGAAAGAAGGCTGTCCACCAAGCAAAGAAGAAAGCCTAAGACTGAAACCCAAAGAACCATTCAAGGGATGGGCAGAATAAAATTCATCCACAACAAAAAAACTAAAAGAACAATCAGAATTGTAGGAAAAACAATAATATATTATGACAAAACCTGAAGAAAAGTTTTTTTTAAAGGAAAAGAAAGTGATCAATATTTTTTAATGCTTAAAATTTATCAAATAAAATAAGGCCTGAAAAACCCATTGGCTTTTTATCTACAACATAGCTATTGATGTCCTCAACAACAGGAGTGGCAGTAATGTGAATGAAAGTTAAGATGTACTTGATTGAAAATAGATCTTTTGGAAGCAGAAACTGCAAGTGTATCTAACTTTTCAGTTAAGAGATGTTAAGTGAAATAAGCCAGTCAGAAAAAGACAAATACCATACGAATTCACTCATATGTGGAATCTAATGAACAAACTGAACTAACAAGCAGAATAGAGATAGACTCATAGATGGAGAGCAGGATGACAGCAAAGGTGGGGGGGGTGTTAAGGGGTGGAGGGATCCACCAAAAAGGAAAAAGGACTCTTGGACATGGACAACAGTGTGGTGATTGCGGAAGGAGGGTGGAGGTGGGTATAAAACAGACAAATGCTCATGGAAAAATATAATAAAAATAAATTAAAAAGAGAGATAGGAAACAGGAACTTTCACTTTATTTTTTAATAATATAAGAAACTTGAATGTTTTCAAACCCAACTTCTTTGTATAGGAAAATTGTAAAGACCCAAATGCTGAACAAAGCCAACAAGGGAGCAATCTTTCAGAGAAATGAAAGCCAATAGGAGGCAGAGCATGGAAGTAGAAATTCACCATGTGAAGAGGATTTCCACTTCCATGTCACCAATAGTGAAACAGGAAAGCAAAGGTGATTGTGTGAAACAAAGGTGATTTTATGATTAATATGATTAATGAGGATACCTAAAAGCATTCCACCCAGAGTTATATAGAAGAAAAAAGGTGTCCATGGTCAGTACTATTAATTAACATTGCTTTGGAGATAATAACTGATACAATTTGATAAGATAAATAAATATGGCTTATCCAAAATTTTTTTAAATGTTTTTGAGAGTAAAAGGGGAACTTTTCTGATAGGACAGCGATGAATTTCTCAATAGTAACAAAGGAGACTAGAAGAAAATGAAACGAAAAGTCTGAGGGACAGTTATTTCAAACTATATTCAGCAAAACTATCCATCAAGAATGAAAATAGAACAAAGATATTTTAGATGTACAATAACTCATACAATTCTTTTCTCACGCTCTCTTTTTCAGGAAAGTACAGAAGTAAGCTAAGTAAGAAAGAAACCGGTAATCGGAAAGCCCAATAAAGGATGATGTGGTCATAATGATGATGATGATATTAATAAGAGAGACCTACCAAATTATCTGGTACATTTACCTATATAGAAAATAACATTTAAAAATGTTTTATTGAGCTTGTGGACTATTTAGGAAGGATTAGCATAAGGTGCTTTGAAAAATAAGGAAATGAAAAAATAGTATGATAATATTATTAAAATGCTGCTGAGACCCGATTTCCAATGTGTGGAGGTAGGGGTTCCCCACACATTGCCAGGTAATTCTCCAGACACCAGGTGGGTGTCCCATGATTCAACTCAATTTGACACTATCTACTGGGAGGTAGCATCAGATTCCACAGGTTGAAGGCTCAGTCCTACAAGTGTGCCCACCCCCTGCTGCCACCTTCAAATACCAGTTTCAAGCTCAAGTTGTCACCTGTGGTTCAGACCTACCAGCTGTAGGTCAGAGGTTGTCACACCTCCCTGCTAGGGTTCAACTGATATGTTTGGTTTGAAAGTGGCTCACAGAACTCAGAAAAACATTTTGCTTACTAGATTGCCAGTTTATTATAAAAGGATATCACTCAGGAACATCTAGATATAAGAGATACATAGGGCAAGGCATGGGGAAGAGGTGCAGTTTCCATGCCCTCTCTGGTGTATCACCTTCCCCAAATTTCTGAATGTTCACCAACCTGGCAGCTTTCTGAAACTTGTCCTTTCGGGGTTTTATGGAGGCTTCATTACATACTCATGAATAATTAAATCATTGGTCATTGGCAACTGATTCAATATCCAACTCCTCCCCACCTACTCAGCCCCCATCCTTAGATTATCTAATGGCTTTCTAAAAGTCACCTGATTAACATAACAAAAACACCTCTATGGCTCTTATCACAGGAAATTCTAAGATTTTTAGGAGGTCTGCCAGGAATTGGTGGCAGACCAAATATGTTTCTTATTATAAATCACAAGATAACAATTATAATATGACATGGTGGAGGCCCAGGGGGCTGCCCTGAAATACAACTAGTATGGAGAACTAAAGCTTGATATTAATAGATACAAAGGGGGAATCAAATGATGGTTTAAAAACAAAACAGAGTTTCTGGTTATCACGCTCTAAGGGTTAATTCCAGTAGGCCTAGAATTGGCATGAGATGTGTTGCTTAAGTATGAGATGTATCCTCATGGTACTGACCCAAGGACAATGAAAAATAATGATTAATAGTATTGTTTTGTAACCATGCATCCAAGGTAAGTTTCAGCATGTTTCGTGCCAGCTTGTCAGCATTGTTTATAAAGTGAGATTGATGGTTTACACCTGATTGATGGTTTACACCTGATAACAGCAGAAATATTGATGGTTTGCACAAGGGTTTTACCACTGGGGTTGGTCATGTAGCAATAAAATGACCCGGAAGGTATAAGAAGCTCTGGCAAGGCTCCATCTTCAAACCCAGGCAAAAGTTGGAGATATCTGATCCCAGTGGTAAAGTAGGAGGACCATTAATTAAGGGAGGATGTTTGGAGCCTGCTTCCAAACTTCCCAGTACGTTGCTGTGATACATATCTGGACTCTAAAGTTTTGACTTATTGTACCCTCTCCTTGCAATAAATGGTAGATTTGTAAACTTTGTCATTTTGGGTCCTGTGAACCTTCTTTAACATTCTAAACTTGTTTAACTTCCATCATTAATGCGGTTATTGAAATGTCATTCTGTGCACACCTATTTGAGACCTAAAGAGAAGATGGTGATGGAGTAACTGCAAAACTGCACTTCCTTTACCTGACTCAGCTGCAGGGGCACTCTATTGAATTGCAATAAAATCCCAGTTTCCCAGTTTTCAGAGGATTATCTCTCTGAACTCAGGGTGAGAATTGAGTCTATTGGTTATGTCCATTCATTCCATTATAAAAGGTATTCTGGACTGGTGGCTAAATTTGAATATCACGTCAGTTTTTTGGTTTAACTCAATCTGCCTCTGTAGACACTGGTATGGTCTACTTACTTGTCTCTTTTGTATGTCTCAGGCTACTTTTGAACTCTCAACTTATATCTGCTTTGAGACTCCTATGTCTTCTTGATCATCCTCAACTTGTCCAAAGCACTGCTGCAATTTAGTATGCTTTCCAACATGTGGGTGCTGGCTCAGGGAGCCTGGTATGTTCCTTCCCAGAGATTCAATTCATCTGCCCTCAGGGTAGCTCTCAGAGGTCCTAGCCTCGTATTAATGATTCTCCTTCTTCAACAGGATTATCTCTGCTTTTAGCTGTGTCTTTTCTTTCAGGAGATGGCTATAAGTGTCTAATTAATTTCTTTTTCTTTGCTGCTTCCTCACACCCTGAAGTGTATGGATATACCAGTTGATGGAGTTCAAGGAAGGTCACCACAAAATGTACCACTTACGGCATGTTGATTATTTTGATTTAAAGTTACTTGAGAAACAGCTGGTGTAAGAAGGACACTATGACCCCCCTCTCTGTCGTAATGAAATCAGGAAATAAATCTCTCATGTGATTGGTACCCTGCTGGTACCAGGAGGTAGACAGACTTCCTTATAGAGACAGGAAACTCAGGGTCCAGAAGCTGTGTAAAAGAACTCTGCTTACTTTCTTCACTAATTAGTACCCAAGCCTTAGTTTCTTTGTCATGTCAGTTCTTCACAAAGGTATTATTTCTTTGTCCAAAAGGTGTATAGATAGCCTGTTCTAGTCATTTCTTAGACCTCATAGCTATGAGATCTCCATATTTATGAAGTAAAATTTGTTTTTTTCTCCTTTTAACCTCCCACGTGTCAATTTAACCTTGAAGGGTAGAGGGAAATTTTTTCCTCCCAATATGGTCTTGGGTATTTATTTTCTATAGAAAATATCTTTATATCTTAGCCAAGCACTAATAAGCATGTGAAAACATGCAATTAATTTTTTATGTTCCTAGTGTGTAGCCTCTTCAAGTTAGACATCCTCTGTCTGAAGAGTTGCATAGCACCATTTAGAGTGTGCACCTCAGACAGCTTTTCTAGTGATGGTATATTAGAAAGCAAAAAAGGGAATATTAAAAGGCCCCAAACATTAAATTCTATATATAAGTTCTTATTCAGTAGTTAACAGATTTTTTTATGGGCAAGCATTTTATTTTAGTTATCCCTATTTGAAAGTTCATAATTTGGAGAACAGAAAGCCATTCCATTATACACTCATTCCATTTCTCAAAGGCTTCCACAGATTTCATCAAATTCATGTTTCAGAGCTACTCCAGGTGTATGTGTAGAGTAATCATCAATCTAACTCACCTGTGCTTTGAATCTTTTATAGTATTGAAGTGAATTGCACACTGTAATTTACCTAAGCAGATGGGGCAAAGGTCTAAAGTCCCATGGTCTGATCCTTCTAGGTGGTTAGAGCCTTTAATTAGACTTGCCAGCCAGTGGTGGCAATGTCAGAGTCTAAATTTGTGTTAAATTTCATAGGTTAGACACTTATAGGATCAATGAGGCAAAACACATGTGACTTCAGGAAAATAATAGTTATAAAATTTGAATAGGCACTTGAAGATATTTTCTCAAGTTTCTTAACTTTGTACTTGCAGTGTGGAAATAAAAATCACTGCCATATCTGGCAAAGCTGAGTATCTTTGCACTGGCTACCAAAGGGCCTTGTCCAAAGGCAAAATTCTAGGAGTCTCTTGGGTAAAGACCAGTTATGGTTATACTCATGATAGAGAAGCCATTTGCAGATTTCTTTGCTTTTATGAATTTAAGGTGATTCCTGTATGAGTTTGTAGGTTTTGTGTGTTGCCACTGAATCTAAATGAATATTAAGTTGCATAAACAGGATACTGTCCTAGAAATTTTACTGTTAACCCACATAAAAATGCTTCACAGTGGCTCTTGAGCTCTTTACTGTATTCTTCTCTGATAATCCTGGTGTACTATAGAGTTCCAATGGACTCCCATAAACATTACACTTCTTCATACAGATTACTGATAAAGACTTTGGGAGTGGTGCTCAGAATGGAAGGTGATTGGATCTGATTGTGAATGCAAGGTAATGAGGCCAATGAGATTGGTCTCTGGCTGAAAGTCTTTGTTCACCAGTGCTTCCCCACCATCAAAGTTCCTATATGCAACTTAGGCACTGCAATCTTTGAGATGAGGGCTGTTTTTAGTGCCTGTTCAAAGCTATACATTGTTTGCATAATGACAGAAATGATCCACTCATACTGTGTTCCAAAGAAGAGGTTTCATTTTTGTCCAATTTAAAAATTTTTATAAAATACAAATAATATAAAATTTATCATCTTAACTAACATTAAGTGCATAGTTCAGTGGTATTAAGTACATTCATCTGCTGTAAAGCCATTACCACCATCCATCTCCAAAGTCTTTCATCTTGTCAAACTGAAATTCTGTGCCCATTAAACAGCACTTTCAACCTTCAGATTTTCAAGACTCTATATCCAGATGAACAATGGCCAAATGATACATAAAAATAGAGCTCTTACCACCAACCTACAGGATCCATCCCTGGAAATCAACTCTTTATCTATAGTAACCAGCCCAGAAAGCCAGCCTGTTTTATATTAGTCACACTTATGGGAATTCAAGCCAATATCTCTATCCAGTCAGGGAGGGCATACCTGAAGCCTTTTTTTCATTATAAAGCTTTCCCACTGCTCTGCCTTCTTTTTTGTCTTTGCCAAAAGTCAAGTGATAGTGGCTGACTCCCTTGCTATAGCAAGCTATGAATAAAAAGACTGTATGTGTTTCCATTTGGTTGGTATTTGTTCATTTCCAGTTTGAAGTGGTTCAACAGCAGCTCTACCACAAAGTTTCTAACTGCTAGCACATTTGAACCTGTTCATAAAGGTAGTATGCAGGGTATCTTCACTTGCCACTAGGTTCAAGACAGTCCATCCGTCACTAGATGATGATGACTATTATTTTAAAGATTTTATTTATTTACTTTTAAAGAGAGGAGAAGGGAGGGATAAAAAGAGGGGGAGACAAACATCAGTGTGCAGTTGCCTCTCATGAGCCCCCTACTGGGGACCTGGCCCAGCACAGGCATGTGCCCTGACTGGAAAAAGAACTGATGACCCTTTGGTTCACAGGCCAGCACTCAACCCGCTGAGCCACACCAGCCAGGGCAGATTACTATATTTTAATCAAGACGCTATCTTTAAACATCCATTAGAGTTCCTCAGGGCTGTACACGTGGAAGTGAGACAGAAAAAAATAAAGGAAGAGGGGGAAATAAGTAGATAGGAAGTAAAAACCTCTAAGAGAGAGAAGGAAGAAAGAAGGAAGGGAAGAAAACGGAGGAAGGGAGAGAGGAAGGAGTATTGTTGGATCTCACATAGTGTTTTTTGTAGTACAAAGCACTGACAAGCAGTTGGCTTTCTGAATGAGAAAACTGCCTAGATATCAGAATTTTTAGTCACAGAACATTGCCATTTAGACATAAACCCTAATCTGTGCCTTGACAAATGAAAAGTTAATATCATAATGGACATTTCTTTAGGTTTTATTTTTTTCTAGGCTGGCAAGTTACTTCAATTGTGTTTCCAGTACATTAGGATTGGTAAGAGTTTTTCTTATGTCATAGCTTAGAAACTGATTGTTTCTGTTTGGAAAAAAAAGCCTCAATATTAATCTACCAGCTACATTGAAAAAAACTCCTTATTATAATTTTCAATAAGAAAACCCTGCTTATGGTGAAATTTCAATTAGAGATTAAAATAAAACTAAATCATCCAAAGCTCATTGATATAGGAATGAAAAATGGATTGCAGATAGTTGCATTCTCACTACTAGAATATGATGATAAAACTGGATTTAGGAATGACTGGGTCTTTCTGCAATGCTGCTTCATGATAAAACCTGTATATAATCTGTTGTATACAACCATTTGATTTTTCCCTTTTAACCATTCCCCTTTGAGAATATGGGGAAATGATAAAGTAATTGCACAGGTGCAATTCTCACTTTCCCCCAAAGTTTGGGTGGGGGAGGGAATTGATATTAAAACATCATTTATAATTAAAACAGAAAAAGTCACCAATCACGATGTTGGGAGCATATACACGAAATACAATGCACTTTGGTCCCAGTTGAAAGAGGATATTGGGAGCTGACACATAACTGTGCTGAGAAAATCCACAGAATTTGTTGTGAAGGACCCCTGTGGTCATCTTCAGTATTGGAGAGCCTGAAGCTCTTTGGCTTGTAGGGCATCTTTCCTAACCCCATATCAACAGTGAAAGCAGCATGGTGGGAAAAATATGAGGCTGATCAATAGTAGTTTCTGAAGTCTGTAAAAAGAATGACTGCTCCTAGATGAATTTTCTTTGAAAAGTATGTGTCCACTAATGCAATGAGATTCTATTACACACATTCATATAATCTTTGCTTAAGGAGAGCCTCTTTTAAGTAAGAAGTAAAAAAGAGAAAGAAGTCAAGAAGAGAAAGCTTATATCTTTTGCGACAGCATGGATGGAACTGGAGAGCATTATGCTAAGTGAAGTAAGCCAGGTGGTGAGGGACAAATACCATATGATCTCACCTTTAACTGGAACATAATCAACAAAAGAAAAAAGCCAGCAAAATATAACCAGAGACATTGAAATTAAGAACACTCGAACAATAGCCAGAGGGGAGGGGGGAGGGGGCTATGGGGAGAAGGGTTTTCAGGAACAGTGTCCCCCTATAGGGGACACATGGACAGAACCAAGGGGGAGGGTGGAAGAAGAGGAGGGAGGTGTGTTTGGAGGAAGTGGGGGGAGGGGAGGGGAGATGATGCAAACAACTGTAATTGAACAATAATAAAGTAATTAAAATTTTAAAAAAAGAAGTCAAAATCAGAAAGTGTAAATCAAATTGATAGAACTTGGCTACCTAATATTATTTAAACTCTAGCTAAAATTAAAACAATGATAAAACAAAATATGAATGAGGTTGTCAGCAATCACAACTGTCTTATTTTCTTGGTGGGGGTGTGAAGTGGTACAATCATTTCAGAAAAAGTTCTGGCAGGTTGCTATAAAACTAACCATACGTCTACAACACAGTACTTCCTTCAAGTATTTAGCCAAGAGACATGAAAACATGTCACAATATGATGTAAATATTATTCACTGTAGTTGTATTTATAGTAGCCAAAACTGTAAACATGTCATGTGCCCATCAACTGGAGAGTGGACAAACTGCGGAGATTTAGTCATTCTTTTCTTCCAGGTACAGAGCGGGAGACACCCTTAGAAATGGAGATTTCCCTTATAAATATAAATGGCTCGTACTAAAGAGTAACTTCTACTGGATTTTCAGAGCTTCTCTCTGTCCATTGGTTTTTAAAATAACCAGCTTGAAACAACCCTTATACCAAAGTGGCATATTTTGGGATGGCAAATTCTGCCTCTCTTCAAAAGTAACTGGTAAATTATGAAAATAAATTTCAGAATGAAGATAATAACATTGCAAAACTTCATACTAATTAAAAGCATAAATCAGTGGTGTTAAATATTTTATTAAAAATTGAAAAATCAGTGATATTTAAGGTATACTACAGAAAACTACATGAACTCAGTACAAAAGGGTAAAAATGAGACTACTTCCAGGGAGAAAATGATAGGAAAATTAGTATTCCTAAAGAGTAGACTAGGACAAATGGAAATTTTTCTTTTAATTAAACAAATGAAAAAACTTTCTTAAAATGAGGAAAAACATAAATATGCACAACTGAAAGTCTCAACATTTAGAAAGATTATTTAATAAACATTAACTACACTCGAAATGTATATTACAAAGTTATGGAACTCCAATATTAAAAGGTGAAAGTTATCATCACAGAAAGATAATCATGTTAACCAAAGGAGGAATGGTAAAAAGGTAGCATTAACCTTGATGGGGCTCACAAGTCTCCGAAGAATGTGCCACTTTGGCACGCAGACTATTTTGAGCTGAAGACAATCAAGGCCCATATTGATGCAGGAAAAGTTTTTAGCCCCCTCTGAATTGCCTAAAAGAATTTAGATACAGAGCCCAGTCCAGGAAGACTTCCCAGAGATAACTACAAAGAGTATGGGCTAGGTGTGGTACGCTGGTGGTAGTTGGGATGGGGGAAACCCCACAGAGACTGGAGATCAAATTCCTGTCTGTGTCCCCTTGTCTCTGAATAGCATGGCACACATTTATTTACCAAACATTTTTTCTTCCCATATTTCTGTAAATTGTCTTCCTCCTTTTTGAAGCCCAACACGCCTATCCCCTTCTCCTTAGCTCAAGATGTCATATAATAGCCTCAATGGCCTGACTGCATGGATATCTCATATTTATATGAGGCCTTTATATGTGCATAATTAAATTTCTTTTACTCCTGCCAATCTGTCTTATGTTAATTTGGTTATTAGAGCAGTCAAAGAATTTTCTAGGGAAGAAGGAAATTTTTCCTCCCCAACAACTCTAATTCTTCCATCTACAACTATAAATGCCAAATGCCAGTGCAGGAGATTTTACAGCAGAGTAAAAACAAGAAAGCTTTCATCCGGAAATGCGATTCTAACTCATCTTCAACAAGCTAAGGACATTTAAAAAATCATCTTGAATTGCAAAGATTCATGAAGAGCTAATTTTTAAAGATAGACTTGGAATTAAAATAAAATGAATACCAATTGTACATAAGAAGGAACTACTGGCTAACTTAATTCAAACAAGAATTCATTCTTAATACAGGTATCTAGAAACCAAGGATACCAAACAGGATATATGTTCTAATTATTTTTTTAAAATCTGTGTGATATAAAAATACAAAACCAAAATCCACATAATGTAGAACATCAAACAAGAAAATGAAACAAGGAAAACTTAAAGTCACAAAATAAAATAAATGGACCTTTCAAAAGCAAGACCAATCATATTAGTTTTAGCAGTAAACACAAAGGGGATACAATATATATATAAAAATTAATATGACTCTCAAGGTCAAGGAAAACAAAGCAAAAAGCTAAAAAAGGAAAACCTATATTGTCTCAGTAACTGTCTTGGAGGAATTGACTATAAATGAAGACAATAAAGACACACCATGCCAATGTAACAAGATATACTATTAATATCAACTATGATTTCAAGGTAGAATTTATTAAGCGGGAAAATGAACTCATTTGATGATGACAAAGGGTTCCATATGCATTTATCATTACATTTATAAAATAAAGTACCTATAAATACAAAGAGAAATTGACAAAACATTAAATTTTTATGTAATTTTTATACTATTTTCTCAATACTTGATAGATCATAAACCAAATAAAACAAGTAATCTAAGTAATTTTTTTATAATAATTCTTTTTTTATTTATACATTTGAGTTTTTTTAAATTATTTATTGTTGTTCAATTACAGTTGTCCGCATTTACCCTCCCCCCACCCCACCCCAGGCAAACCCACCTCCCTCCCTTGCTTCCCCCCTCCCCCTTGGTTTTGTCCATGTGTCCTTTATAGCAGTTCCTGAATACCCTTGTCCCCCTTCTCCCCTTCCCCCTCCCCTCTGGTTACTGCCAGAATGTTCTAAACTTCATTG